>JAVQIZ010178721.1:0-10069 GCA_036023535.2 Galaxias brevipinnis | reverse complement strand
GTGTGTGTGTGTGTGTGTGTGTGTGTGTGTGTGTGTGTGTGTGTGTGTGTGTGTGTGTGTGTGTGTGTGTGTGCAGGCTAGCAGACTGCCTGAAGGACTTGGGTCCCGGGGACTGGCAGCTGGCGGGTTTAGTGTGTCAGACCCTATGGAACCTGACAGAGGAGGGGGGTGTGGACAAAGACACCGTGGGACTGGAGGCACGGGACACAGAGGCCCTGCTGGAGATCCTTACTGCTTACCTTGGTACGATATGCTGTCCTGTGCTCGACTATATCACCCCTAGATTGTAAAGTAATTGTTACAATTACTAAATGTACCATCAAATAACTTTATATTATTTAATTTTATATACTATCGAGATATTATTATTCAGGTTTTATAATACTTTTCCACAGTCTGGCAACTTAGTCTGTCTCTATTTTTCTTGTTGTCCAATTCTCTCCATTCACAGATGAGGAGGAGGCATTGCAGTGGACGGCCAGCGAAGAGATGAAAGACTTTCATCGAGCATGCTGGGAGATGGAGTTTCTCCCTGTGGCTCAAAGACTGACCAAAAGGCTGCAGTCTGTAGCAGAATGAATGAGGTTTTTGGGCTGTGAGCTCTTCTCAGGATGTTTCCAAATCCCTCACCTAATCAACCACTGTGTGCCTGGTTTTGTTGTGGACTATGCCTCACTCAATAGGGATTTTTTATTTTATTTACGGCTTTCGTCTTATCAATGTCTGTCTAATCGATGCACTTTAATTTCAGTTAGTACCGTTTTCATGTTGCTTTTTACATACTCGCAGCGGCTTGGAGGCAGAGAAGGAGCTCCAACTCCAACTTTCATTTTACAGTTATAAGAAAAGATGTTTGCACTGAATTATCAAAAACATATAATTTCTCGACATGTTGGTGTAGGTTGTTTTTCAGTGTATGTGGTTTTATAAGTTAATCTTCATAAAAAGGACTCAAATTGGTGGTATGTTATGAATAATGTATCCTTGTAAAAGATGTGGCGTAGCAACGCAACACAATAAAGCTAGCAGACGACAGAGCGACTGGAAAACATTTTGCTTCTCAAAACCTTTTATTATTACACAGATATGGGCCAGGTAGTGCTTACATTTTACAGAGGATAAGGACAGAGCTTTAAAGTCACATCGTTATTACATCAAACAAGCACAGAATCAGCACTTTCTTTTAAAAAAAGCCCCAGTCCTCACAATAGGGACCTTATAACAATCACAAAACAACCCAACATTTCACTCCCCCAAGAACATCTCAATAATATTATCAGCCAAGAGTTGATAACCACACATTGTTTTTGATAGGAAACAGTTGTCTATATAAGCATTGGTTGTTTGATAAACTTCCCCATTTAGTAGATATTGTCAAAGGGAAAGGACAGCCAGGAGGGAAAAGGGCAGTTCCGTGTTGACAATGGTGGTACGCTGAGGCTATGCTGGTGATTGTATATTGCCCAAGTTACATTTTCAACCAACCAGAAAACACCCAAGAATTTGGATAGATTCCTATTCAAGCCAGGGACCTTTCCTAATGACTACTCTGGAAAGTCATATGGGTTCCCGGTCTTATCGCATAGGTTCTAGTCAAACCTTGTTTGTTCAAAGGTCTCGTTTTAACAGGAGAGAACCGTAAAGTAGGACCAGACCACTGGGTGGTTCTGTTAGGGTTGGTACCATTAACACAAGCTGAACCACATATCCTGAGTTAAGTTGTGTGAAGCGTAAAACTTAACACATTTGTGGGTTACAATTTTTAAAACCCATGGAAAAGTGAAGACATTCCGTGAGTCATCGTTGCATAAAAGTGTTCGCATACTTATTTGTAGCCAATGCATTGCCGTAAATCAATAGATATCCAATTTTCCAGCAGGATAACTAGTTTGTTTGAAAGGGTCCTGGTTGATTGTGCTACTTGGATACTTGTGTTACTACTTGGTTGGAGAATAAGTCTAAAGTGTAGGCTTGTTTGGAAATCAAATAATATCAACTATGAACGGTATGAATGATAACACAATGATTCAATAACATGTTTTATTTTATTATTTTCTTTCATGTTCTTTTTTTCATATAAAAAAGTGTCAGTAACTGACTTGAGTCAGAAGTTTGATAAAAACCTCCATATCGTCTCACAACCACCTTCAAATAATGTACCATTCCATCACTGATATAGCCACCATCCGTTGCCACCTTAAGTCAAACAACAATTCAACTGTCCAACTTGTCTCGATTCACCATCAGAATAATGCAGTACTTAACTGATTTTAGTAAACACAGATAAAACAGTAGAGGGACCCTCCCTCAGTTGAAAAAGAGCTGCGTTTGCACTGGTTAGGATCCCCAGAAAGGGAACAAGCACAGCTTTAAACCGCCTGCGCTCCACCATCATGGAGAGCAGGTGGGTCAGTGTAGGCCGGCCCAGCCCCCTACGAATGGGAGCCAGGCTGTGGGCCCAAGAGGGAGAGAGAGTCATTCCGCTCGCCGAAGAGCACTTATTTAAATGTTTTATAGAGAAAACAGAATAGGTATTCATTAACTGGTAAAATTCACAATCCAAAGCTTTGAAAAAGTCAGGGTGACCAGGTGTCTGGGATGGGAGGAAGACAGACAGGTGTGGTTAGGACAACCGGAAGCACATCCCTCCTGGAAGACCTGGTTTCTATCTTTCTATTTGTTTCAATGTCTTTTTTTTTTTTACTTTTTCTTACAGGATACAAAGCTTCATTACCAGAAACATAACAACATCAACAAAATATAAAAAAAAACACCACACAAAAGGAGCTACAGCAGAAGCAAGAAGTCTCTTTCTTCAAAGGGCTTTGCTATTTTCCGCATGAAATTTCAAAAAAATACTTTTTTTTCTGAATTTTCTTTCTTTCTTTTTTTTTTTTACACGCCCACACACATTCGCGCTTGATATTTGTCACAAGACCGACTCACACAGTCAAACTCAATAGGGCTCAGACAGTGTTCTTTTTGAGTTTTTTTTTCCTCTCTCCACCACTCAGTTTTTCTTTTCACACTTTTCGTGGGTTAGCTTACATGGACAGTTGAAGTTGGGGAACATGGATGGGGATGGGGGTAATGCAGTGGATTTCTGATGGACAGGGGCGTAGGGGAATGATGTGGGTGGGGGTTTGGGGAATCAATATGACCCCCATGGATACATGAGAGCAGCAGCATCAGCACGTTTGAATACTGTGCTGGATAGTTCAGGCACACTTTATAACACAGCCCTAGTAATGCTTTCCTCTCCAGTTACCACCATAACAAAAGACATCAACTACAATGACAACATCTCCTCTTAATACAAAATTTAAATAAAAAGGTTTTTCTTAAAGACAACAAAACAAAAACATAAGAAACAACAGTGACTTTATGATATCAAAGTGCAGGTTGATTTGACTGCACTGCGTTCTGGAGAATTGCTGTGGGTACTAACACTCTAAGGAGATCTCAGACGACTGGCATCCACCTTGGTTTGGCGGTGGAACACTGAAAGGCTAGCCTTTATGCCTACATACTGTGTCAGTCTTCTAGCCCAGCGCAAACCCCCTTTAGCTGAGGGAGTTTGTGCCAGGCTGCCCCCTAATGGTGAAGTTTGGCACTGCGGGCTTCGAAGACGGACGGCCCTCTATCCATCAATAATGTGAAAGTGATTTCTTCCGTTGCGGTTCCGTCATTCCTTCCTTCCTCATTCCTTTCATTTGTTCGATCCGTCCTTCCGCATCTATTTATCGCAGGGGGGGGACATTCGTCACCAAATGGGGCTTCCTTCAGTCCCTTACAGTTTGTGAATCTTTTTTTTTTTTCTTCTTCCTTCTCCCCTTCGTTTTTCACTTTTTTTTTTGTGTGTCCCACAAGAGCAACGACGACGACAGTAAAAAGACAACGATAAACGCCAAAAAGCACTTCATGTCATATAGCGGGTGATCGCTCTCAGAGCGTAGAGCAGTTCTGCCTGCATGCGCGCTTCCATAAGAAGCAGATTAACGTGGACCTACAAAAAAAACAAAAAAACAAAGACCAGAGAGGAAAGTTACCACACTGAGTACCACGTAAAAACCTCGTTATTTTTTTTAAATACTTTGCACTGGCGCCACAGCATGCATTTAGAAAGGTCTTCAGGACAGAGAGGGTGCCGTGCTCACCTTCTCGGAGTGCTGGAACTGCCTCCAGAAGCTCTCATACATTCGTTTGGTGGTCTTCTCCGGGCTACACACCATGGTCTTAATGTAGACCTTAAAGCTGCGGTCCAACAGCTGGTTGATCTCCCCGTAGTCATAGTCATCATACCTGGCAGACACAGAAGGGAAACGCCGTGAGAAAACAACAGAGAGGGCCGACCTGGTGAAAACACCCCACAACCACGTCCACACGCTCACGACTCTGACGTTACATTTCCTAGATAGGACTCATGCAAACCCCCCCAACAATTCATCTCTCCAAATAGCTAGCCTCCCTTCAGGAAACAAACTCCGCGACTGCTGGAGCCGGTGACTGACCTGATGCCGAACATGCAGTGGATGTAGTTCCAGATGGCGCGGCGCAGCATGGAGGTGTCCACGTCCTTGTGCATGGCCATGGTGTTGTAGGTCAGGTTGTAGGCCATCTGGAACTTCTCGTCCAGGAGCTGGCCCACGTCCGGGTACAGCCGGTTGACCAGGGAGTAGCCGTGGTCCTCCCAGCTGTAGTCCTGGAGAGAGGGGCCGAGCAGAGCGGGTTAACGAGGCTGATCCGTTTCAACGTTTGGGGGGAATCAACACAGCTTCACTGGTGCGTGTTAAGGTGTGTATGCGCGAGAAAGAGAGAGAGAGCCTACCTGCACTCGGAAGGTGGGCACGTGCTCGCCCCTCCTGGAGAAGTCCTTGTAGCCATAGCTGGGGTCCTCAAAGTGGCGCGACACGTCCCTGGACGGGACGCCCTCCTCGTCCTCGACGGTGGCCACCAGCATGCTCTCCGTCTTCTCGCGCTCGAAGCGGGTGGCCATCTCCTCCTGGCTGGCCTCCTCCTCATCGCGGCACTCCTGCAGCTGCTTCATCTTCTCCATCAGCACCTCCACCTCTCCGGATACCTCCTGCAAAAAGGGGGGGAAGCAGAAAGGTCCAGGTTAGGACAAGTCCTGACCGAGTCCGTCGGGGGAAACCCGCCCCTTTACGTGAACCACGAGCACCCTGCAAACCCCACTGTCCTCACCTGGTTGGCGGACATGTCGTCGTGGTGGTTGGCGTGCCCGTTGCCGTTGGCGATGTCGCAGACGCAGTACTGGCTGACCGAGGGGGGCCGGAAGGTGTGGCCGCCCTCGCTGTGGATCTCGGGGCTGATGCCGCAGCCGAAGGTGAAGGAGGCCAGCGAGTGATAGTGAGTGAGCAGGACAACCGCGTGGATGAGCTCGGCCAGGGACCAGCTGTGCTCCTCCGCCTTCAGGAGTTGCTGCAAAAACGGGGGGGTGGGGGGGTCAATAGGCGGTCGACCACTTCCTACGACTATTACTTTTTTTTAACTGCTTGGTGGACTGATGGGACATGGGATTTCCATCTGATCTAAATTCTAGTTTTCCTCTTTCTGTGTTCTTTGACAGTTTTTTCCCCTCCGTTCCATTTTCCTCCGTCAACCTTGGTCGCTCTGCCCTTCTTCGTCGCGCACCCACCCTTTGTCCAGTGCTGCCAAGTTCAAC
Organism: Galaxias brevipinnis; assembly: GCA_036023535.2. Lineage (NCBI taxonomy): Eukaryota > Metazoa > Chordata > Actinopteri > Galaxiiformes > Galaxiidae > Galaxias > Galaxias brevipinnis. The sequence goes on along the minus strand of JAVQIZ010178721.1, from coordinate 4,386 downwards.
AGCTCCCTGTCTATTCTGGTGTCTGCTCGTAACCTCACCCCAATGCGTAACCCTCGTCCACTCTCCAGCCCAGCGTTATCCCAGGGGGGGTCCTCTTACCTCGATGTGGGTCTTGGTGAGGAGCCAGGGTCGGTGGGCCAGGATCTTGTTGAGCTCCCCGAGGTGCTGCAGCTTCCGCGGGGCGCCGTCCAGCCCGTTGAGCCACTTGGGGTCGCCTCCCACCTGGAGGAAGTCGTTGACGTGCAGGTTGACCAGGTAGGAGCACTGGTGTCTGGCCGCCGCCTGGGGAAAGGAGAGAAGAGGACCCGCCGTCACAAAAGGAGCCAACATAGGTGACCACAAGGAGTGTGGATTTGCAATCTGGACTCAAAATGGGGCACATCCCAGGGCCTGTGTGGTATGAGCGCCCGCTCACCATGATGCCAATGTAGTGGCGGTACTGCAGAGACAGAGGGCCATCCATCTGCAGCAGGTAGTGCTGAGTCCGCAGGAAGCTCTCCAGGTACTGGGGGTGGAAGCCCATCACCAGGGAGATGTTGTCAAGACGACCCAGGGCGGCAAACGCGTCTTCAAATATAGTTTGCGTCCTTACGTCCACTTTACTGACTTGAAGGATCTGATGAGAAATAGGGACAACCGGAGCGCAACGGTTATCGAATGAGTAGGCCTTAGAGTGTGTGACTAATCAATGACTTCCTTAATTCAACTGAATTCAATCCATGACAGTGGAATAATATCTTCAGTAATTAATCTTACCTCTTTTTCAGGAATGAATCGACTTGGTCCATTTCCTAAGGGTCTAGGGATCCTTACTCCTGAGTCCTGGAAAACAAGATTTTAAAAATGTATATCTGAATAAAATTAACTAACACGTTATTATTTTTGTTTTATATATTGCAAAACTAAATGTACAGGAAAACCTAAAATGAGTCCTTGAGTTGCGTTTTGGCTGCAAGCCCTGGCCATGTAATATTGTACGTCCTGTTGGATGGCTGCCCCTCACCCCCTTTAACTAGTCCATGTAAAGTCAACCCGTTTGCAGAGAACCAGAAAACAGGACCCACAAATGTAAGTATCTAAGTGGAAGCTCGAAAACTGCTATATCGCTATGCGTATTGTCTACACTGGTTATTGAAGAGAAAAAATATGAATGAATTTATACAAAGTTGTTATCCTGAAATGTTCACCGAAATAAGGACTACAAAATAAAAGAGAAAAATGCATCAATTCTGGACACGGACACGGTCTCCAAACTTGATAAAATGACTTGTCGCGACATGTCCCCTATAAGCTCACTCAATGCGCTCGTTCATTCACCCTGTGCACAATAGAATGACTGAATGAATGACCCAGAATTGAAGATTATATATCAGCCAGATTCGACGGTTTTAAAATGTAAAGATCTATTAATAATGTTACCAGTAACATATCCCTAGTGTACTGATCATTTAAAAACGCTGTTTACCCTTGTTAACTGATGTCAAGAAGCACAAACTCCTGAAACGCGTAAACAAGTCTGGACACAAAAGAAAAGACTGCACTGCAGGTCCTTTGCTCTAAGTCAAAGAAAAAAAAAAGTGTCCCAGAACCAAGACCGATACAAAGACTGCTTGAATAATTATTACATCCTAAAGTACCAACAACGTGCATTTACTGTCAACGGAATAATTTGTCATTAAAAGGCATATTTTCTCTTACCTTTTTGCTCAGCCGTTCACACTGAGTACATATCTTAAATAGGTCGGACACGCAAAAAGAATTATTCTCCATATTTTCTGTGGGTGCTGTTGCGTGCCTCATATTGTGTTCTCAGTGCGCTTAATTTCATAGGTATAAAAAAATATATTTTTTTGAATGGCTGTTCCCTAGTCGCTTTGTTCCTTGAAGCACCGGGGTAAAGTGCTCAGATGTCAGCTGTTGCAGCCCCACAGCAGAATACCGTTCTCTCTCTGCACATACACTCAGTAAATAAGCTGAACCTCAAATGACGGACGTTCTCAGCAGCCAATCCCATGCCGAAAACAACCCGCATTCAACCAATAGCATAAAAAGGGCCGGAGGAGGAGGAGTGAACCGTGGGGGAAGAGAAGTCTAAACGTGAGCTTAGAACAAGCTGCTAAGAAAACATCATCCATCCTGGCTCCTTCTTTGTTCTCTCATGTCATTGATCAGGATTGGGTATCGATAGACTGCTTGCAGTGTACTCTACATTTTAGAAAACTCTTAGAAAAAGTCACTTACGTTGTGAAGCTATGGATTTGACCATTGAATATAGAGAAATTAATCAACCAAATTTTGCTAAGAACAAATGTCTGGTGTGCAGCTTCTAAACAAAAAGTGGTCATTGACTCTGTTGTGGCTCATTCATACAATCTCTTTCAACATCTCTGCAACATGTTCTATGAACCAAAAAACAGATTAGCATGCAGCAGCAAGTCCTGGACACTGCTCAAAGAAGGAGAGAGAGAGAGGGGGGGGGGTGAAAACTGAGCCTAGGCTCTCCCTATCCCATGCAGGAGCAGTAAACATAGTGCGCCTGGCAATGGAACGATCCACAGTCCACCAAAGTGCACCTACCTGCAGCAGCATCAACAACAGGCTTTCTCCACTGCAGCTTTTCAGGCCACCAATAAACCCCCTCTGCTGGAGCTGCAGAGCTCCTTCTCCGCCAGGCAGAGAAGTGGGAATAGGAGAGGCCGTTCTAATGGCTTTGTTTATCCCAGGCCTGTCAATAACAGGGTGTGTGGAACGCTGTGTGGTGTCGTTGCCAATGACAGCTTTGAACAATCAAAAAAAGATTAGCCCTTTATTAAAACAAAAACGGGTACTGGCTGAACAAGGAGCAAAGGGCCAATAGGTTTAGTTCTTAAGCAGCCAGTGATTTCGTCATATACTTGGCATTCCAATAAGAAGGGCAATGCCGTATAGAGTTCATTCACTTATTCTAGACTCATATTTATGAGCGTAGCCTTTCATAACGTAGTCAAGCCCAAGACATTGGGTGACTGTTTGACTGGCTTTATTGCTGTTGTGCCGCCTTTAGTACAGTGGACTCTAGGGGAGAAGCAAGCCAACAGTTCTAAGAGCCCACGGGTCGGTTCATATGAAACTAAAATGTACAAAATGTCTTTCGAAAGAAAACAAAAGTGTGACTTGGCTTGTTGAAGTATAGAAATGTGATATATACTGTAGGCTACAGTGCGTCAGCTGAGTGTGTGTTGGTGTGGTTCCCGTAAAGGGGCCGTGTTTGCGACTCTTTCCGTTGAACACTTTACTTTTTATCCTCCCTGTTGAAAATATGGTGCGCAGCCACTGTCGGTTAACTTTCAATTGCCCTGGAGGTCAAACAATCTGGAGTGAGAACCTCATAATGTTTTGCCCATTTCGTTTCCAATTGTCCCACGCGTCGCTTCAGAGAGCTTAGGAATGACTTGTTACTGAAGTGCATCTGGAATGGGATCCCATAATGCCGTTCGGCTTTAACCATATGCCCAAATTGCAATTCCCTAACAACTGAAGAGACCTGAAAACCTTTCACAATGAAAACCCCCATAGCTTTGGTTATATAAATATATATATATATTTATTTGTGAAAGGCAACGGGTTTAGATTGTTGCACAGACTTTTAATCGTTCTGACCAGGGATAGGTCTGGGTGACGTTGCTGTATATTCATGTTCGCTGTGATTCCACTGGCATGTGTCAAGCAATGCTTACAGAAAGTCACCCTTATATTGATCACCTTTTGTTCCCTTGCTATTTCCGTCAATGCTGATTCCAACAACTACCCGCGGTTCGCTTGCACAAACCGAACCGTGGGTGGTGAACCAAACAGTTCGGCTGATTACAGAAAACCATGGCACCCCTAACGGGTTCTGTCCCTTCAAAGTCAACAAAAAATAATAACGAGTGGGTTGCACAATGTCACTGCTGCCGAGTACTACTGCTATTAGCCATCTAATAATACATTAATTGAGGGGTGGGAGCTGGCCGTGCGTGCCTGTGTGTACCTGTTTAGAAAACTAAATGAAATATTTACACCCGGTAACCACGACGATGGGGCGGCAAGAAGAGGGCAGACAAATCCGTCTCCAGGTGGACGCCAGCCAATCAACACCCAAACCCAAATCGCTCTCCGTGCACGAGCCTGGCCTGGACGGCTTGGCCTGGCCGTTCCCTCGGGCCCCGCGAGATAGCACAGCGTTCAGCAGGTTTATTGTGCTGACCCCCTCCTGACACACCCCCAGGGATGGGGTGCCGTGCTGGGGTAGAAGAGGGGACTGGGGGGGGGGGGGGGGGGGGGGTTTGGGGGTTTTTTGTTTTTTCCGGGCGGAAAAAACCCACATGGGCCGGCGGAACCAACACTGCGCCGGGGAAACACCACCAC
>JAVQIZ010178697.1:0-21200 GCA_036023535.2 Galaxias brevipinnis | reverse complement strand
CCCCCCCCCCCCCCCCCCCCCCCCCCCCCCCCCCCCCCCCCCCCCCCCCCCCCCCCCCCCCCCCCCCCCCCCCCCCCCCCCCCCCCCCCAATCAGCTTTCACTTCCATCACCCACCGCTTCCATTTATGCCTGTACCTTCCTCTCTCTCTCTCTCTCTTCACCTCTTTACTTACCTTCATCCCTCTCTCCCTAGCTGGTCTAGGCTAATCACTTCTTAAATAGAAGGCAAGGCTAGCTAGCTATTTGTGATTTTGGGTTCCTGCCTCTCTAGGAGGCCCGAGGGAAAGCAGGTGGGAAGGTAGGCGGGCGAGGGTCGGCTTCGCTGTTGTGCGGCGGTTGAGTGCACGCCACGGGAAAAGTGGGCCGCTGATTTCTTTGTTTACCCAGCAATAGTGGCGCCGACAAATCTTGTGGAGGGGTTTCCTCCCCCTTCGGGACGGGTCTGGCGGTGTATCCCGGTCAGCAATCAGTGCTTGATTATTGATCAGGCGAGAGCTCCTAATTAGCCGCCCACGCTAACGACGCTGCTCGGCGGGGCCATTGTTGAGCGGGACAGGGAGCCATTGATTCAGGCAGGAGTTCCCCCGCCCCCTGACAGGACATTGACGGCCCGCGCGGCCTGTGATTAAGGCAAATGAAAGGGGTGATTGTTATGTCCAGGGAGACGTTCCCTCCCTGGCCCTCCTCCACCTCTGCTTTGTTTTAGTTAGCGGTGAAGGGCAAGGTCACGCTGGAAGACCTGTGGGGAGGAGCTAAAGGGCTCTTCGGTGAAATGATTCGCAGTCCCTGCGGTGACAAAGATCAAGGTCGACATTACAGGATCCCTTAAGTGGGGCGTGGGGGGCGGGGGGGCTGCAAAGTGTGTGCATACATTAGGGAAATGGCTCTTAGAGGTATTTTTTTCCACCTCTTCTTGTCGTGTGGATTAATTTTGTTTACTAGAGGAGAGAATTGCCAGGCAGCATGGGGCAATGTTAAACAGGTTGAGTTCAAGCGGTAACCAGCAGAGTGGCTCGTTCGCTGAAAGGCGGCAGATAGCGCAGGGGGAGAAGCAGTGGGAAAAAAGTACACAAGTAAGGGCCTGTGTTTCACATGAATAATGCACTGGAAATGAGCTCCATTAGTCTAGCTATTGAACATGTCTGTGGTCTCTCTCTCAGGAGAGCTCGGCTCTGTGCTCTTTAATTATCTTCAAAGGGGCCTCCAGCATCTTAATTTCCCCCCAAGTTGACACTCTGCTCCCGGGGAGAGTCACGGAGACGGAAAACCCTCCTTAGAAAGGCGTTGCTGGCGACGCGGGTAGAGACAGCCGTCATGGGGGGGCTGAGGGGAGCTGGGAGCACTGAAGCGGGTACACGCTAGGCTAGGCCAACTGCCCGTCCTCTCGGTCCCATCAATCTGCAGCCTGGGAGCACGGCAAGGCCGCTAGCTGGCAGGCCATGCTTTAGTGTCCTGCTCCTTTGATCCCCCCTCACCTCGCTGGGCAGTCATCTCCACCTTCTCCCCCCTCAAAGGAGAACAGCTTTCAGCCGTGACCGCTCTCTCCCCGTCTGCATACCCCCATAGCGCTCCCTCTGCTCTCTCTTCGTCCCTCCCTCTTTCTGTTCTCCCTATCTGCCCATCACCTGTCAGCGGTATTCCGGCAGGGGAGCTCCGTGCCTCAGCCTCATCCCGCCGTCAGTCCTCATTACCCAGATCGGGACCCCAGCCTCCTGGCCTCCTGTCTGGCTGTGCGCCCCCTCTCTTCTCACCTCCTCTCCTCCACGGCTCTGCTGCCTGGAGGGGGCTATGGCGGCGGTGATGGTGGAGGGGTTCTTGGGTGTTGCAAGGGGACGGATACCGCTCCTTCCCCTAATTTGTTCTGAAAAGTGTCCTGCGCAAAGGACCCTCACCCCCATTAACCCAGCGAGGCGCTGCTGCCACTGAGGCACAGGGGGAGGCAGGAATAGGCAGGGGGGAGGCGGGGGGGAGGCAGGCGGCGCTCCCAGCGGCACACCTCAGCGGCACCGGCTCAATCTATTGGCTCATTATCCCGCCGCCCAGCCCGGGCCACCGACAAGTGCACTTTAGGGCCACAGGCCAAATTGATTCATCTGCTTTCATTTTCTTCAGGCTCCGAAGTGGCAGCTGCTCAGAGGCAGCATGGGGGAAGGAGTTCTAAGCTGGAGAGACACACCGGGAGAAACCCGCAGCGAGAGAGCGAGAGAGAAGGGAGAGACGTTGGAGCTCCTGGCTTTGTTCCTCCTCCTGGTCTCGCTCCCTCCTCCTCCTCCTCCTCCTCCTCTTTCTCCCTCGTTGTCTTCACAGAGCTACCTAAGCTCCCCTTCTCCTTTCATACACCCCCCCACCAAGTCCCAGGTTGGAAATTAGCCCAAGGACAAGCCCATGGATTTACAACAGGGAGAGCAAATGGATTCTTGCTTTTATTTTGACGAGTCCCAGTGTATCCATTACGCCGCCCTAATCATGTATTATTCATATGCTGTGCCTCATAATAAATGACCGCATAAAGCGGAGGTACACATATTACACAGCGACTCAAACGCCCCTATAACTCTCTCCCAGCGCACTCCACTCTGCATCCCATCGTGGAGACGGGGACCAAACAGGAGCTCATGAAAGTGGCTCTGTTACACCCGCCGTGACATCATCAGAGTGCCAAGACGCCAGGATGAGATTAGGCCGAGGACGGCGTACCAATGAGCTCGCAAAAGCCAGCCAATGAGCCGCCGTGACCCAGTGGCTAAGAGACTGGGACATATAGGGCTGGCTGTACCCCACTGTGGGGAGGTGGGAGGGATCCCAGAGGCCAAGTCTGGAACAGATGAACTGAGAACAGGAGTGAACGCCCCCACACCCTCCTCCTCCTCCTCCTCCTTCGAGGCCTCCGCAATCGCTACCACCATATGTCTCCTGGGGTAGCGAGGGAGCGAGGGACAGCAGGACCTGGAGGGGTAGAGAAAGAGAGAGAGAGTGTGTGGAGAGGGCGAGGGGGGTTGACAGGCACACCTGCTCCCCGACACGGACTCATCGCTCAGCACCTGTCCCTGGGGCCCTACGACAACACACACACACACACACACACACACACACCCTCACCTGTCAGACGAGGTCATTAGAACAGTGTCTGCCCTACGCTGATAAGCACAAGGCCGTAAAGCCCCCCGTACCCCTGCTCTTCCTCCACCCTCCTACCCTCTCCTCTAAGGCAGACACTTTTCAACACTAGCTGCCGCAATCAGGCCAGCTATGAGGAAACCTTAGGGATATTCCCGGAGCGTAGGGGAAAAGTCATTTTCTGGATGCGTGTTTTGCTCTTCATTAATGTCGTCAACTCGGGCCAAAATTATGCAGACTCTTGTCGGCTCTCTTGCTCCCTGGTACGAGACGCTGGTTTTGATTCCGGGCGAACACTAATAACACTGTGAGCACGAGCGTGTTTTTGCAAATGGTTTATGCATCCTAATGAGCCAAATTCAAATAACATCCACTTTGAGGGGGATGTTTTTGTTGTAAAGCTCGCCGCCACCATTATTTGCAAGTCAAAGTTGCTTTTTGGCTTTTAAAAATGAAACACTCACACCAGGAGAGGGGAAGGCGAACAAAACGACGTGGGGTCACGGGGTCGGCCTCAGACACTCATGGCGGAGCAAAATGTCTTTCATTCACAGTTAACATATTTCTAACTATGCCTTTCTAATTTTACACCACACAGCTAGATGATGAGGAATACTTTTGCGTAGGTACAGTAGGAGTAAGAACAACATGTGATATCTCTGGCAATAGAAGACAAGTGATGATGGACTGAAACAATATGCAGGGACATTAATGAGACATGATAATCAGGATGGGCAGTGAACAATTTCCTAGTTTGATTAAATCCATAATGCATTGCAGCATAAGAAAAGTGATTTATGTTTATGCATCTCATATCTTTGCTGGTGTTCCGTATCCCTAACAATAAACGCATGTAATGTCATTCATTTTGGTGAATAATATTCATGCAAAACAAAAACAAAATCATTGCAATCAACAGACCCACAATGCATATTAGGAAAAACCTCAGTTTTAAAGGTATGTATAGTATAAGGTCTACCTATGTTCTATAAAGGGTCAAGATTCTAATTCTATAGTTCAAAGGATTATAGCTCTACAATCGTACTCTGTCTTCGGTATCTGCAGGCAGGCCATATCTCTCCAAGATATCAGACTAGTTTAGCACCCACTTTATCAACTGCAACCCTAACCTTAGCAATCGGCAGTGATAAGCTAAGTGCAAACAACGTCACTGCCTGATAAGAATAGCTGTCATGAGTTGCCAGTTATGACAGATGTCAAAAAGATAACATTTATGATACATAAACAGATTTCAGGTGGCCTTTAAATACACACTAAACTAAACATGCATTTCTTGACACCAGACTGAACAGAAAATGTACCATAACAGCAATTAAAGCTGAAGTCCACTTCTGGCAAAATAAAATAATTAGCAATTTAGAAGACACTGAATATCAATTATACAAGAGAGAGATGTGTGTGAACAGGGCACTGCTGCAAAAGAGACGTAGTCTCAGTCAGTCGACCCTGTATAATTAAATACTACAAAATAATAATAATATATTGTATCACCATTAACATGTTTCCTGCCGAGAAATTATCACTTATTATCACTCTCAGATCTGAAGTTTTTCAAAGTGTAACTTTCACACCCTCGATAGTCAGCCAGTCACACAGAACCTGAGAAATGCTGAATTCCCTTTAAGTAATTAAATCGGAAAGAAATTGCCGTAGCGCCATTAAAAGGCCTTTAACAAGTTCAATGTGCTTTTCCAACACACCTCGAAAAATTCACATTTTTCAGGACATAATTAAAACACGTTGATTATGGCGGCTTGTCAAGACGTAGGAAGTGAGCAAATTAATTAAACGATCAAATAATTTATCTTCAACTTTAAATCTGTTGAACTTCTGACTAACTCGGTTGTCCGTAGTGATAGTGTTTGTAGTAGTGGATTGATGCCGACACGGACACCTGTGTTTGAAATGAGCGGCTCTGTACTGAAGACAGTCTGCCTACAGACAGACCTAAGGCAGAGCTAATCAGCAGCTTAGTGAGGTGGGGCACTGCTAGTTATCAGAACAGGGAGGGCCTGCTTGCGTGTGTGTGTGTGTGTGTGTGTGTGTGTGTGTGTGCGTGTGCGAGTGTGCGTGTGCGTGTGCGTGTGTGTGTGTCATGGGCCCAGCCAGCAGTTCAAGGCAGAGAGACAGCCAAAGCAGAGCTCTGGGCCCTGTAGGTTTTTTAATAGGAGGCAGATGCAACACATGTAATGAATCAGCCTGGGCTCACCACGGCTCCCTCTGATGTCTGAGAACTCTTCCTGCCCTTGGAAAACTTCTGGGACGTTATCTCACGGCTGCACACAACGGCAGAGCACCGTGAGTGTGTGAGATAGCGTGTGTTTGTGTGTGTGTATGTGTGTGTGTATGTGTGCGTATGCGAGTTTTTGGTGCAGGGTCTGTTTTCTACCTTTCTAGGTTTGTTTGTGTGAGTAAATGATAATGTTTCAATCCTAAAATGGACATTTTGTGTGTGTGCATGTGTGTAATGTTGTGATGTTCCTGGTCTCCCAGACAGCTGCCTGGTCTATTCTGGATCTGTGTCACAACAGCTGTGTATTTTTATTAGACGTAGCCATGCTTATTTAAAAGAGCTCTCTCTCTCCCCTCACACACACACACACACAAATTACACACCAAAGAGCATGTAGGTCACATACAACATGGACCACCATTAGCATTTGAAATCACAGTGGGGAAAAAACATGCATTGCGCCTAGCGGTGCAGATCTAGAATCATATATCATATTTACTTCACAGTGATCATCGGTATAAGCTTAGCAATCTCACAAGGAGCATTGTGAACTACAAACGAAAGCCTTTCAGGGATGGTGCAGGGGGTGAAATGTGATCTCCAAAGAGGGACAATACCTATCACAAGCAGAGAATTGACCTTCGCTAACCTCTCACAACCGTGAATCCTAAATCATGGGCTGAGCCCCAGCAGCACAGTCAAAACTCTCCTCCATGTGCTTAATGTATCAGTCATGCTGGCAGTAGAGGGAGGGAATCAGCTCAGGCCAGAGCTCTTTGGCTCAGCCAACGAGTAAGAGAGATAGGCACACATGAGAAGACCTCGTATCTGTCAGAAAAGAGAGGGATGACAGAAGGGTGGTGTGGAGGAAAAGGCTGGGTGTAGAAAGGGAAACATCTGCAGTGACAGAGAAGTGGGCGAGTCCAAGAGGATATACCGATAGCCTAGCCTAGCCTGTCAAGATCGCACTGCAATCACTTCTGCTGAAGAGGAGGAGGAGGAAGGACCGATAAGATGGGATGAAGAAAGCGTTGGTCTGATATGGAAATTGAGTCGAGGAAAAATCTAGGAGACGCCGGTGATATGACACCATCTTGCTTTGAGAGCTGGGATAAACTGTATATGCAATTACTCTCGCACATCATTTGCATGTATATGATTCCTGCAAATGCTGACACCTGCTGAGATAGTCTTTATCCATTTTATCCAGTTTATCCATTTGTGTGTGTGTGTGTGTGTGTGTGTGTGTGTGAGGACCTGATAGGCCTGGCCAGTCACTGCGTGCTGTACATAATGTAATATTTTTGCCGGAGCGAAAGGATGATCCCCATTGTGTTAATAGGGATGATAGGGAGCTAATAAGCTTATAGAGGATTTGACTGTGCATCCTAATGGGCAGCCCTTAGATGAAGCTGTCTCTAAAGCCCCCCTGTGGCTAGGAGCTAATGGAACGGTCCTTGTGGTAAACAAGCCTGCCTACAACTGAGACATACCACCCAATACACTTTAAAGGTAAAGTAAAGGTCAAGGAACTTGATCCTACTTTAATCAGAGACGTCAACCTTTTGAGTCGGGAGGAAGCTTTTGTGTGTTAGTGCTGTTTTTAGGACATACAGCATGCTTACATTAATGTTTCCTCTTTCCACATTACTCCACATGTCATTGATGCCACATGTTAGACTTTTAATGTAAGCTTCCAAGATCTAAGACAGACAAAAAATCTCAGAAAATGATATGCCTATTCTGTATGAACATATACATATATTTTTCCTGTACCAACAAGACTCTGTTTGAGTTAATATATTTCCTGAACACATGTGAAAAATGTTCCCAGCTTTCCCTGACATCTCTACCTGTGTTTCTAAATGTACCACTTCCCACACAACAACCCACACAAAGAAGCTCATACATTACCGTAAGTAAACACACAGGGCGCAATGCTGAGAACTGAGGTTTGTTGCTGATAACACACAAGTCTTCCTAAATATACCATGCTTTAAAGTGTGCTTTTGTGTGTGTGTGTGTGTGTGTGTGTGTGTGTTTGTGTAAATGTTGAACACGTGTACCTGGTGCACCACTTGGTGGCAGTAACACACTGCAGGATGGAGTGGTAGAGGGACATAGAAAGAGAGAGGGGGAGAGAGAGACAGATGCAAGAGCAAGTTCCATACAGTGGACACCGAAGCCAAAGAGGAAGATCTACAAGATCCATGGTCCACTAGGCTTTACTGTGAGTCTGCAGCTCCAGGTCAAAGGTCAGGCCCCCACAAAACACAGTGGTCACAACAAGGCCCTCTCAGCCTGTGTTGGAGCTATTGGAGAATTCTCTGACACAAAGTACTGATATAGTACCCGAGGACTATTTTTTAACAAAGAACAGTCTTGGCAATAGTGTGTAAATAGAGGTTTGGCTGATGTACGTGTTGATACGTAGACAATTGTATGTTTTGTTGCGATAGCAAATTTGTGGTTTGGTCAGCAAACCTGAACCTGTTCTACACAGAGGGCTCTGTCAATAGTTAGCCTAACCCCAAACCTGCAGCATCCTTCCAGATGTATCCTCTACAGCTGGGGCCGCTGACGGCATAGGGTAGCCTGCTTTCCATCTACAAGTGTGTGTTTACGGCCAACAATACTGTCGATCCTGCATTCAGATAAAAACACAGTCATCCACCGTCGTAATAGCGGAGACACGCGCGTGACGCGGGCAGAGTTCACCGAGTGCACACACACAATTGACGGTGTGAGGTTCGGCAAGTGCGCCGAGCTAGGACAAAATGAGACGTTGCCCGCCAGAGTGTCACTTGCCTTAGGAGCTTCCCTTTCATTTCCCCAGACAATAATCCACTTTGGGAGGCATCGAGCAATTCGCCGCAGCTTAGGACCACTTTGGTGCGCGTAGGCCTATTGAATTTCATCAAAAGGGGAACGGCGCAGGGGCCAAATCACATAAATCTGTACGAGAGGAGCGGTGGGGAAAAGTGTCCCATAAGTCCCGACTGTCCCCGCCATTACCTCGCGGGCATTTCTATCATTTTGTTGGGCTGGCGCACCTCGGCGAGAGCCATCCAGAGATGGGAGATATTGCAGAAATTGCCTCTGTGCTTGACCTTCCGAGAGATGGAAAGCCTTCCCCTCTCTCTGTTCCCTCTCCGGTTCTGCTTTCAGGCAAAGGCAGCTGCCAGGCCACGTCGTCTGCCGCCACGCCGCTTTATTGTCGAGACGAGTTACTTTGAAACAGGGCGTCCCGCTGGGATCAAAAAGCAGACGGAGAAATACTGTGAGCCGACGACGGCTTTGATTTGTGTTGTTCGGGCGGGACAATGCCGGCAATCTTTCGCTGTATTTGCATGGACGTCAAGCCATCATGACTAGCGTTTGCAATGGGGCGTACACTGTGCATTGTGTAGGTCGATGATAGCTCACAATATGCCATATAGGGCAAGAGATTGTGCGATTCTAGTAAACATTGCATGCTTTCAGAAATGCAATACAATACAGTCCTGCAAATTAACTCTGGCAGTCACTGTATCAGTTCAGTAGTCCTACATCAGTAGCAACTTCATTAGGGCAAACTTTGAGTGAGAGCTCTGTCTACCTACTGGACTGTCTCCGCCGGTGGACAGGCTAAAAACCTCCGATTACCCAGACTAGAAGATCACAATAGGCATGAAATAGAGTGTAGATATGCACTCTACAAAAGATGAGCTCAGAACCATACCACAGTACCAGTGCCTCAATAGTCACAGAAACCAGATTGTCCCATCAGGGCTGTAGCCAATCAGCATGCATATTCTGTCTTCAAAGTCTGGACCTATCCGTCCTACTCTGGCTCTGTCTTCTGCACACAGTGCTAATGGAACAGCCAGGTCAGCCCTGTACCAGCTCTATTCACACCCTGCACGCTCCCAGTTTCAAACCGTCCTGACTGGCTATATAACTGCAAGTCTTTCTTTACACCTCATTTGTAGCTTCCAATAATCCAAAATGTGTGATATGTGTCCATAATATCATGCGTAGCACACTTCAGAGTGTGTATGTTGGCCCACGTGCCCAGTTCCATGACACACAAGGCCTCTCCTGTACATACAGGGTGCTGCACACTGACAGGGCCCACACAGCCGCAGTAGCGTACCGCCCAGGCTCCCGTACCCTTACCCCCTTTCACCCCACCGGCACCACCCCTTTCCCTCCACCCCTCAGTGAATGTTACAAATTACACCCTTGTGCAAACAGTCTGGATAAATGGAGCAGGGAAGCCAGGCTCGGCGAGCTGGAAGTCTCTCAAAACAAACACACTACATGGTGTGGTGCTATGTCTCCGTTCCACCTTGTTTTTACTGTAACGTGAACGCCAAGGTCTCCCCGAGGTAAGCAACGCGAGCTAGCTGGGGCTTCTTTATGGGGCAAAAGGGTCACAAGAATGAAGCTATTTCATAGAAATTGTTAGTTTTCTGAATTAACATGAGTTGGTGGTCCCGAGAGTTCCAAAATCTAAGAGGGAATCTTTACAGACGGAGGGAAGGGGTGGAATCGGAGCCCTACCATGATGGACTGAAAGGGAGAAGTTAGGCTTCTAAGGACTCAGACATCAGCAGACCAGGAGTCAGCTGCGAGCGTAGTATGAAGAGATACAAAAACCTATCAGTAACTGGCATGGCATGACTTGGTCTGGCCTAATCCAGTCTAGTGTAGTCGGATTTTGCTTGGCCATTTGTGGTAGAAACCTTTCTTTTGGGGGCAGCCAAACCAACCAGTTTTTAAAGTATTTGTTGTCTGGCTACAGAGCGAGGGATAGAGTTATGCAAGATAGGCTCCTGGGCTTTAACATTTTGGCAGGGTTGCCCTTCCTGCGTCCCCCACCAATAAGTCAACAGTGAGCGATACACTTAAAGCACATATTACCCTTGCGTTTAATGACACAGTCACAGTATAGTAGTTTGTATAAACACCGGCACCTAATAAACAGATTGTTATGCGTTTAATGACACAGTCACAGTATGGTAGTTTGTATAAACACCGGCACCTAATAAACAGATTGTTATCCCAGACCCGTCTGGATTTCAGTTGATTAACTCTCCATTTCAGTTGAGAAAAATCTCAAGCACCAGCAATGTTTCCCTAACTGCCCACAATACATTCTCTGGTTGGTCGTGCACAGAACATGACGGAGTGCTCTCTTTGTGCTGCTAAAAGCAGTCAGTGCGCCGGCGGTGCGCAGTGGAGAGAGGCCCTGTGTTATCTTTCTTCCCATTTACACTACAGCCATAATTATCTCCATGTATCTGATAAGCTTTGTAATCAGTCTTATCAGCAGACATGGGGTTTTATCACTGCGCTCAACATGAGGAAGTGGAAAGGCAGCCTGAGGCTCCTGCCTACTGAGCTTGGCACTGGGCTTCTGGGCTTGGCAGCGACACATGGCGGGGGACGTTCAAAACGAAGACAAAGGAAACAGTAAGTCTGAACGGATATTTCCATTCAGGCTATAGTGAACAAAAGGAGATCGTGGGCCAGCACCGTTTGGGGCCGAGGGAAAACACCTGCACGTGCCGTTGGTAATCCGTCAGCAAATATATGCGGATGGGGAGACAGAATCACGAGGGAAGCCACAGCCCCTAAATACCAACAAACAGTTTGGCTTCACTGAAACCAGAGATAAACGCGTAAATAAATCGTGGCAAGACAGCCCATTCGCAGGTAAGCCATTTTGAGCAACCCTTTCATCACTCTCTCCACTGCGGCTTATAAAACGGGGAGATGGCGGCTCAGGGGTTTTCAAAAAGACACACTTACGTGTGCAACCAGTCACTCGCACTAAGACCAACACATACACACACATGAACGTGCACACTAACTCACATTCACACAGGCACTCAGTGTCCGGAGCCAAGCATCTGGAAAATATCTGCACTAGTGAGCGGCCTGAAGGAGTGCAGCCACAGTCCAACACCAAGCAGGCATGTGGAGGAGATTGAGGAGCAGCAGGAAGGCATGGTGAGGGAGGGAGACGAGGGTTAGAGCTGGGGCTTCAACATGTTGGAGGAAATGAATGCAACCTGGGAAGAACAGGACCGTGCAATACATACGAGTATTGTAACAATGTGCTTCCACTTCCACTAGCTAGTCTACAGGCTCTTCATGTTATAGACAATCCAACGACAATCATACACCATTGTTTCTCCTGTACATTTTCTAAAGCCCTCGTAAGGTCATAGAATCACCCCTTATGATTTGCTATTGCTATTTTTACAAGCGGGGGAAAGAGACACTGGAGCAATGAGCTCCAGAAAGTAATTTCTCCCTCTATATGTAGCCTGTCCATGTAGGATAAGAGCTATTGCTGCTGAAGATCCAGACAAGGCTAGGTGATGACATAAGATGACGGTAGAAAAGGGTTGCTGCAGCCTATCAGGTCGGCCAGCGGATTATTGCCCTGGGGAGTTGTCCACCATTACAGATGACTGATGTCCCAGGGCTACGAGGTGGCACTGGGACATTGTTAAATGGCAGCGCGTGGCAAGGTCGCCTATCCGTTCGTCTGTCAGCAGGCGTGGCGGGGTCGCAGCATGGCGGCCATAGCTCTGGACCAGCATGACAACCTCCGGAGGCCCGCGACAGGCTGGGGTCCTCCATCTTGTGTCACCGGGGGAATGTCTGGGAGTGGCATGGTGAGGAGAGAAAGACCTCCCCACCCCCCAGCTAACCCCCCTCGTCCCTCAGCTTCTGGAGGCATCCATCACTGCACTACCCAGTGGGACGTGGGTAACAGATAGACTTTCCTCTGAGCGCTAATCAATCCAGCGCTAGCGCTTCTCCCCGGGAACATTTATGGGCCTCTATAAAGCAGGCCTTTCGGGCATTACAGCATCCAGTAATCCTGCTAAGTGAGCAATATTTCCCATCTCTGGGGCCGGCATTAGACGGGCAGGGCCATAAATAGTGGAGTTAATCTAGGGCTGTGACTCAGGGCCGGCCCCTGGCTGACGCTGCTCCGTCAGGGGCCCGGCAGGGAGCGGCCCCCAGCCAAGGTAACGCGCAGCCAGATATAACTACAAAGGCCTTTCTTACTGTTGACAGGAGCAGGTCTTACTTGCATGTCTTTCTCCCTCTCTCTGAGGACGTGTCGGAAGAAGAGAGGGACTGTTGGTGGGAGAGATCCATCATAAGGGCTGTCGGATGTGGCAGGCTAAACTGATGCACTACTGTGGGTCACTCCGTCAGGAACAAAGTTCATAAAACAACAGCATGTCAGTGCGCTGCACGTCCCTCAATGATTATGAATAGATGCTGCATTGCTTTTAAATGAAACAGCTCTTACTCTGATCATAGGGACACTACCTTCACTAATTTCATTCATATTAATCTTAGTGAACGGGCATGTTTAGTACATAATGTTTTGTATAGTATATATCAGCCTATATCAACCAAACTCTGCCTCAAAAATAATTCCATAGTTAAAATACCAAGATCAGATTCCAGGTATATTCACTCAGGAATTCTTGCCAAGGTCAGTAAGATCTGGTAAAGAGGGCACCACTTGTACAATCCAATGCTGAGTTGAAATGAACAGGAACATGTAAATCAATTCCAAAAGGCAGTTTTCTTGGAGAGTGCCAGTGGGAGTTTTAAATGGCCACGGACCCTGCTAGCCTTGGGGTTGAGCACTGCCAGAGGGCAACACTTCTCCTCCACCAATAAATGCAGCAGCAAGGGTCGATTTTATTCCACCCATCATGCATCAAAATGTATCCCCAGGGTACCTTTGCTCCGAGCCGAGGCCTCCATCTCGTTTTAGCTGGAAGGCCAAGTCTTTCCATCACACCATGGGTGCAGGAGTCAAGGACTTCAACCCCCAGCAGCCTTGCTCAATACACCCCCACAGGCTGCCTGACCGCCTGTCAGACACTGACTCTTTTGACTTCCTCACTGGAGTCACGAAATCAAAAAAAATTTTCTGTTCAAAGTTTGAGAGAGATATGACAGGTGTCCATGGGAACAACACATCTGCAGCTGTTTTCTATTTAACTGAAATATCCAACTGTTTCTTTCTTTCCTTGTAACAAAAAAGGTCAGTTTGTTTCACTTTATCCCCACGGCAAAGCAAGCGAGATAAAAGCTCTAAATCTACAGATGGACAGATCATGAATATTGGAATGAATACCATTTGTCTTTCCATCAAAAGGGCAAAGACTAGGCTATTAAATGTCACTTTAAGATGAAGCAACATATCAAAGGTCAAATGGCCTGAAGCTATCTTTGGGAGAATGATCAATTTTCTTTTGCATGGCGCCATATTGTTGTTAGTTTCTGTCTCTAATGTATTCCAGGCTTCATCTTCAAAACATAGCATAGTGTTTAAATACTTACAAAAGAAATCTAAGCCTAAAAAAGGTTTTTATCTTTTGTCTTCTTAGAGGAAACCAACTCCCTACTTGTCAGGCAAAAACAAAATCCTAGGGAGTTCAATTGAACAGAAACTGACAGCCCTTGACATGCTCTTTGATTCTGCCATTTGTTGTTTTTCATCTTATCTTCCCATTTCCAATTTTTTGTAGCAGCGGCGCAGCCGGTTGTGGTTAACCTTCGCTGATGTAACTGTCAAGTGCATTGTTCTTCTCTCTCAGGCCTTTCCTTTGAAACTGTCTGCCGAGGCCTCCCCTCAGTTTGAGACCTGGGCACCGTCCAAGAAGACATCCAGCTCTGACAGAGCTTTATAGTGCTCTAGCATTGCCATGTTGCCTTGAGTGATCGTGGACCCTAGAGCCCCATACTGCTGCCTTGGGTTTGCGGCCAAGTCTGAGTAATGCTCTGGGGCTCCCAAGTCGTTTCCACTTGGACCGGCGATGAACCCGTCATGCATTTGTGTTCGCATAGTCTGGACGGTGGACAAGAACCCCTGCGGTGGTTTGCAGTGCACGGTAGCTCCCACGTCGCCACTCCGTCTCCATCTCGGGTCCTGCCAGTAGGCGCCCTTACGGACCATAATCAATGGGGCCTGGGGGCTGAATGAACCTGACTGTGACTGTGTTCCGAGATGAAGCAACTACCTGATGAAATGTGATCATTCCAAAAAATCTACCTATGTCCTCTTCCCTTTGGAACATAGGCCACACGCCTCAGACACAATGGGTTGAAAGGAGACTAAACGAGGGGATACACCTCAATTAGGAGAGGGCAGGGTCCGTATGCTTCCACTTACGTACCAGACAATTAAAACAGAAGTGGGGTGAGGAGGAGGGGCCAAGAGGGACGAAGGGCTGATGTTCTTAGCTCTGACAGCGTGCTCGGCACTCGTAAAACCTTTTGCTTTATCTTTCCACAATCAGCCTAATTATGTTCATTCGAGGGGTCCAATTAATCCACCACTGTCAGCCCCAGGCTAAGTGTTTCTCTCCAACACACATATAGACACACACAGACACACATATACATACACGTGTGCACACAAGAATACACACTCACACTCGGTGGAATACGCAATTAACACCCGCCAAATTTATTTAGTGACACTTTCCTCAGCGACTGACTGCCTCCAATTAAGGCTAATCAATTCAGCCGAGGACAGTCGCTGGCGCCGAGGAGGTCGCTGTCATTTGTTCGACGACGGAGCTGCGACAAACCCCGAAAGGCCAGCCGTGACAGCGGTGGAGGCCAGGCTGTCTGACTGTCTGACTGGAGAGCAGTGGGAGAGACGGTGGCCGTCTCCAGGCCGCCCTGGCCCTCTGGCAGCCCCCTCTGTGGTGTTAATTGAAAAAGCCGCGGTGCGATCCGGAGCCATCACCTCGGCTGTCAGAGCACAGCGGTCAACATGCCTGGGTCTGGTCTGATCGGCCACCTCATCTCCTGATAATGACTATTAAGCGCCAATAGGACCACTGTGCCTGCTCTTTATAAGAGACTCTCGGGTGCCAGGGGGGAGGATGAAGCTGGACGGGGCTGCACAGTGGGCGGGAGGCTGGCGGAAATGTTGCTACGACGAGAGCAACACAGCTATTCCGAGACGCAGGAGATGGAAAAGGGAACGAAGAGCTTTTGTAGTGAACATATGTTCAAAGTATTTTTTCAAAAATAATGGAGTGCCAAGTACTAACGAGTAAATATGTAAATAAGTGTGCTTCAGACTTCAGTGCTTCAATTGAATAAAAAAAATATCAATACGCTGCTGTGGCATGTTGTTTATTTGGTTGGCCTTATTCAATAATAGAGGAATTGCTCAATCTTAGTGTAACATAGAGACATAAACTATGATCACTAGTGTTAGCCTAAGGGAATATGAACTGGATCTGTCCATTTTCTCATTCTCATCCGCCTCCCTCAGCCCTGGATGATTGTAGCCTCTACCCTGATCGATGGCAGTTCTCTGGGAGATTACCTGCTCCAGGCCCAGAAGAGCCTGACATACTTGACCTGAATACCTGTCAGTATGAATCTCCACAGCTCTCCTTCAGCCCAAACAAACACATAGACCACTGCATCCCCGTGGAATTTATGTGACGTGTGTGTGCGCCTGGTTGTACCTACGTGTTTGTGTGTTCGAAGAGTAATGTTGTCATGTAAACATACAGAGTACACAATGTGTTTTATGTGTGTTTCTGAACGTTCAGGTGTTTGTTGCGCGGCCTCCCAGGCAGGTTACCGGCCTCCAGGCTCGCTCTCCAGCCCGGCCCTGTCAGAGGAAAGCACCACCGTGGGCAGTGGTGCTTTGAAGGCAAGCCTACTCACCGGAATAACCACGTTACAAACCCGCCGTAAACGCCACTAATATTTAATGCCTTGCTGTCAAGACTGAGGTGCATGGGTGCGCACTGGAACTGTGCAGTCAAGTGTGCTGCTGTGCAGGCTCCGCTGCTTCTGTCTGGAAGTGTGTGTGTGTGTGTGTGTGTGGGGGTGGGGGGGCTGGGAGTGAGTGTGTGTGAGTATTTTCTGTTGAGTGAGCTTGCGTGCACCAATGGTTCACCCACTTCAGCTGATCCAAAAAAAGCGTTTTATATCAACGTCAATGACCTTTAGTTTTGCAAGAATACCGTCGTTTTTTTATAGACTGACGCACACACACTGCAATGTTTTTCTTATCACCGAAGGAACATCAGCAGCCCGTCGAACTGATCTGTGTGTAGAAGGTATCGGGCCATCTGGATACAGGGCTGAATCAGGAGGGAGCAGCTGGCACCTACTGGGGGAAGCCAAAAGGATGAAAGCAGAAAGTCCATCCTAGGCTTTCATACTGTAAACACCGCTTGAAGGAGGCAAAGAAAGCAGCACTGTTGATGCTAAAAATATATTGGTGAAACTGGGAGGTCGGTGACCATTATGGATCTAAATAAAATAAAGCGTACGCCATGTGTAGGACAAGATTGTATTACTGCAGCTGCCATCTTCAGCGAGGGAGCGCTAAGAATAGCCGTGTCCTCCTGACTTGGGTTACTGGCTGGCCTAATCGCTCAGGGCACTGTATTCTTTTCATCTGGGCAGTTTGAGTACTAGGGGCTCCACGCAGCAAACACCAGCACCTTGGGATGCCTTCCACTTAAAAAAACAGTGGAAACGCATTAACATTTCAAGGTATTATTTCAAAGAGGGAAATTGCTGCTGAATATTTCATAAGTGTGGTGTGAGGCGAATGTAGTCCTTTGCGGAGGGTTACGCGAGTGGCATGTATTGGTAGGGGTCCGGGTGTGGGAAGGATTGGACCGCAGGGAGATGACGGGGGCAGGAACACCGCTATCGGTGGTGGCTGGCGGTGCTCTCTTGGTGTCAGAAGAGGACTCTACTCCAAGGAGTCGTTATGCTCCGGTTACTGGATCATTAATTAAAGAGGGCGAGGGAGAGAGAGAGAGAGAGAGAGAGAGAGAGAGAGAGAGAGAGAGAGGCTAATCTGATTCATGGCCCTGCAGAATGCACTCATAAACCCACTGGGCTACTCAGACATTCAACCAGCGAGGACACCGGCTTGCAAGTCGATAGCGGCATCTTTCTGTCCAGAGCCGATGGGCTTTAAAGGGAGATTAAATCTATTTTTCATCATAAACGCTTTTAAATAACCACCCAACTTGATATATAATCATCTGGAAGTTTGGAGACCATGCTAACATAGAATATAATAGACACCTCACCCCACCCACATGGGGCCACTGGAGGCCCGACTCTGATCCTCCCCTCCCAGGGGGTCAACCACAGCAGCCCCGCCCCCATCACAGTCCAGCTCCCCAGGGAGGGTGATGGGCGTGTACACTGCTGTCTGCCCCTCTAACCCCCTGGGTATACAAACCATTGTACAGCGGCAATTATTCCTACCTCCCGCTTTGTTTTGCATACAGACTCTGACCACTGCGAGCGGAGGGGGAGGAGGGGGGGCTGGACAGGAAGTGATTGTCGCTTTTGTGCGTGTGATCCCGCCCACCCTCTCAAAGGCCCAGTGATTCCCAGAGGCCCGCCTCCTTGTCAGCTGTCATCATATAACTGCCACTGGGCTCAGAGGCTGTAATGACAGGATATATAGTACATGGAAACACAATTACAGCCCCGGCCTCAATCACTTCACTGTGAATGGCCATTAAAGTGGGGGGGAAAGGCAGATAACACATGCTGCGTGCTCACAGACACATAGCCTATATAATAGGCTGCCTATTTTCTACTGAATATTTAACAGATCTCTCTCAACCAGAGAAATATGCGATACCTCCAATAATTAGAGCTGCCCTATCTCCTACTACTACTTATTCAATTTCCAATTAAAGATGTTTACTTAAACGTTGATAGGCATGGACTCAATTGACCCTGAGCTGGCAATACTTGCATTTCTTAATAAGCTAACATGTGCAATACTGTTCCATAAACAACGTGAGCATGTGAGTCTAGCTCCAGCACCGATGCTAATTAACTCTGACTGTGTTTGGATGGCAACGTTTCACCGGCACGTTAAGCATCCCGCGCAGCAGGAAACACACTGTCGACACCTGCGGTGGACTGAAACAATCCAAGAGGCTTCACAGCAGGAAGCTGTCAAGATGGCAGAGGAGAGGCGAGGAGAAGCTGGAGTTTCCTTCCGAGCCTCTTTCAAATGAGAACAGTGACCCCCAATGGACGACGTGAACCTCGTCAAACCAGAGAACCGGTGACGCTTCTCCCCCACCTCCACTACCCCCAAAACGCGTGCCTGCAGTAACTCCTCGATACAGCAGGCGTCAGTGTTGTATCACAGTGCAAGAGGTGAGTCTGCAGCTGAGAAAGAGCTGGGTCTGATAAGATCCCATCTGTTTCAGTGACACCACTAATCCTATTTAATCCATCAGAGTTTATGTCCAGCTTTGCTAGCCCCCAGACACAGGGCTATGAAAACAGGGGCAGGGGTCTTGGCAGATCCCATTAATGTATTGACCCCTAATGGCTAAATTGGCACGCCACTGCTTAAACACACATAGGCAGCCAAGAGACTAGGCACACATTTCCAGGGCCACACACAGAGGCATACTCATTTATATATACAAATAGCATATTGCACATTCACAGACACAGCAACTCAGACATGTCAGAATGAAAGTGATCGTAGTTCAATTAATGATGAAATTCAATTATATACAACGAAATGAACTAGAATTTGTGTGAATAAACAATTAACAAAAAGGTGTGTAAACTGTGTGTGCGCGTGTGTGTCCATTTACGGACGTGTGATTGTGTGCTGATGTGTGTAAATGTGTGTGTTTGTAAACAAAATCCTTTTTGAGGATTTATATAGGGTTGTTTTGAGGGAAAGACAGTGTTTTTTAGTTTATGTATCTGTGAGTGTGTGCGTGCGCCTATCCACACCACATATTTTGGGGTCGAAATAATAAGCAAGCCCAGTCCATTGTCTTACCTTGGAGTGGACCTGTCAAAACAGACAACGCTGTAACAAAAGAGCTCTTGCAGACACAGGGGGCTCCCCTTTCAGACCGGCTCAGAGGAGCCAGGCACCAACTCTATTTGACCTAACACACACTCTCTCACAAACACACACACGCACAGGCACAGGCACAGGCACAGGCACAGGCACACGCACACGCACACGCACACACACACACACACACAGGCCTCCCCCTCACGGCCC
The DNA here is from genome assembly GCA_036023535.2 of Galaxias brevipinnis. NCBI lineage: Eukaryota > Metazoa > Chordata > Actinopteri > Galaxiiformes > Galaxiidae > Galaxias > Galaxias brevipinnis. The sequence goes on along the minus strand of JAVQIZ010178697.1, from coordinate 1,739 downwards.
TAACTCCTCCATGTAATACAGTACCACACACTAGTTGCTGCTATCCGGGAGTGTTCCGGAAACTGAATCTGAGGTGCTGAGTTGCCTTTTTCGTGCGAGATGAAAGGCTGCAGGACGACATGAGACGCTGGGTTGGATGGCCTGGTTTCCACAGGCTTTGTAGTGTGCTTCCGTGCAAAGCGAGAGCACCGCGTGGCATTGTGGCGCTGTGCATCTGGCTGGGGTTGAGGTCACCCCCATTACTTCCTGTGTGTCACTTACAGTTTGGCAGGGTTTCAGGGAAAGAAGTGAAAGCGTTGTGTTGTATAAGGGTGTTGCTTTTGCCACTCGCTGTTCCTCAAACTGTATAGCTGTAAAGTAATCCAGGAATTCATTTTCATTTATAAAGCGTATTATTACGACACAGTCAAGTGTTTATGGTACCTTCTCTTTTGAACACTTCACTGGCAATCCTCTCTGAAGCTTCCAAAGACACATTGTTATTTGTACCACATGCTGACAAACTCTTTTATAATTGAACTACTAATGATTGCATTCAGAATAAGAACAAACTAGAAATGCATTTCCTGCAATATCAGAGAAACCAAATTGCATATGAAATGTAAAACCAAACTAAAGCAATTTCAAAAATTGCTATAAAGGTCAAACCAAGCCAAATCCCAACACTAATCCCTCAGCCATTGGCTTCTATTTATTATGTATATAAGTTTTAACTTTTGAACCCAGCCTTTGCCTGTTGAACACAGCCTATGCATCAAAGCACTGTCTCTAGACTTGCTAATTTAATGTTCTGCAGCCTAATTGTCCCTGAGCGGTAGCTTTACAGCGGCCCTGGAGGTCAATAGGGTGGGTGCATGGGGACCCCAGTCCCCCAGACAAGCACCTTGCATGACCCAGCATTAATCACAAGCGCTCTCTCTGGTTTTAGTTACTTGGTTAAATACGTGGTGCCACAGGGTGTCAACTGTCTAGGACAGGACTAGACACTCTTTCTCCGGTCTGTCTGTGGCCAGGTGGGTCTACTGAGAGGCAGATAGGCAAGGACAGAGAGACGGGGAAACATTCTGAGATGTCCAAAACATTGCAGGTCATTACTGGAGTTTGATATCAGAGTTGCCTTGTTTGAGCAGCACATTTGCCCTATTTATACAAAAATAAGTAGAGCACTAACAGGTCAAAATTACAAGTCAAAATTTTAATCATTATTTTTCGGTGTAGAACATAGCCCAAAAGAATCCACGAGGGATAGGACTCAGGCCCATGACACAGTGGGGTTAGAAAAACACTGTTGTACTCGGACAGCAGAGGGACACGATGGTGGAGCCAGGCACCAGGGGAGCAGCGCCGCAGATGGAAAGTCAACACCGCCAGCCACACCGGACACCCAGTGGGAGCTGTGTGGCTTCTCTCTCTCCTTCTCTTTCTTGTGCGCGCACACACACACACACACACACACACACACACACACACACACACACACACACACACACACACACACACACACACTAGGCTACAGTGTGGCCACAGTCTCCCAGAGCAGAAAATAACCCTCATTTAGGATACTAAAAACACACCCCGAGGGTATGGGTTAAAGCCACTTTATTCATGAAGGCAAACACTCCTCACTGAGGAAATGTAAATGTCCAAGCACACGTCAGGTGAGGACAGAGTAGAAAAGATTAAAGATGAACACTTCAAATACTGTATGTTTCTAGTTTTCTTCTTTACGAGATATATAA
>JAVQIZ010178691.1:0-59056 GCA_036023535.2 Galaxias brevipinnis | reverse complement strand
ATGCCCACTGTTTGTTGTGGTGAACTGGGCCTTTAAATCTGAGGCTTTGCATAGAGCTGCAAATGTCTGGAATGTCTCCAATTTGTGAATAGTTCAAACAGGACAAACTGTTCCTGAATGGCAACACAAAGAAAACATTGGCTTGCTATTGTTATGTGACGTGGCAATGGCTGCTCCCATCCACTAGGGGGAGTACACTAAAAGCAACGCACGGCGACTCCTTGTCTGCTCCTAATTATGAAGGTGTGGTGGTCTCGACCTTGATATATCGCTACTCTAGTGTAAACAAAACACACCTGAGATATATGATGTGTCAGGTCCTGTATGAATAGAATTGTCGACGGCCTGGTTTTTCAACAGCTGCATCCTCTAAAGTCACGCATGCACTAACACACACACACACACACAAACACACACATGCACGCACGCACGCTCATGTTCCAGCTAGACTTCCCCTCTCTCCTCGGTGCGTCCGCAGCCCACTGCCTCTGGAGCACACTGGACCCGGCTGTGCGCAGCTTTCGGCTCGACGTCATGCATTCATACATAGGCTTTGTGAGCGGGTCATTCAAGGACAACCGGCACACTCTGCCAAGGGGGAGTAAATACATTACCGTCCCCTTCGCTCCCCTAGAGCGCCATTGGCAGCGCTAGACATTGGAATGGGACCAGGCCCAAAGAAGAACAACAGCGCACACAGCACTTTGGACAGGGCTGAGAAAGGAGGACAGCTGCATGCTTGATGCTGGGGACGCAACCCCGCAGACCTCTGTTGGCCGTTGCCTGACCTCTGACTCGCTGTGCGCGCATATGTGTGTGTGTGTGTGGGAGGACAGCAACAAGGCGAGCTCGTTTTGCAGAGGGACCATCTCCCACCCCGCCCTTTTTTTTCCCCTGGAACCCAGCGTTCTGTTCCTCTTACTTCCTGGTGGCTTTGGCAGGCCAGGCTATCAGTGTGCCTTTTTAGATCAGAGGTGCAAAGTGTTGTTTAACACTTCTCTTCATGGGCGTGAGCCGAGGGCGGCGCCGATGACAGATTCTCAGAAAAGCTCCGTTTACCTGGGCTGTGGGCACGGTGCATATGCTCCGCTGACGGAGAGGAGGCGGGGGTGGGGGGGTGGGGGGGGGGGGGTTGCACGGTGCTAATGAGAAGGGTAGACTATCAGTCTGAGCGACCCGTCAATCAGTCTGGCTGGCTGGCGGACCGGCGAGCCTGCACACGTAGCGTCTGCCAGCCGGAGTGAATAGAGCGGGTCCCCTAGACCGGGGCGTGTCGCCTGGGTATCGGTGGCGGCAGGTGTCGGGTTCACCGCGTCGCCCGCCGCCGCCGATGTTGACTCACTCGCGGCTCCACACGCGATGCACACGCCTCAGACAAAGAGAGAGGCGACAGAGGAGAGAAAAGAGAGACAGAGATACGGATTCCGACTGTCAGGGATCGCCTGCAGTGACACGCACACGACACCGGGGGGCCGTGTGCGAGACATGTTTACGAGGCCTGCGGAGCAGCCCACAGGCAGAGGGGGAGTGGAGGGGTGGCGTGAGAAGGCGAGAACGGAGGCTCGCCGTCCTATCCTGTCGGCTGACAGTAAAACCTGGAATGTCCTGGGCTGCCGGAACACCCTGTCCCAGGGTTAGGTTATGCTTGGAGAGGTGGGGGTGGCTCGAGAAGGCAAGTCAGGTGGGCCCTTCTTCTAGTGTTGGAGAAACAATAAAACACACTCACGGGCACACACACACACACACACACACACACACACTGCTGATCTAAGAGGAAGCCTGCGTGGCTCTCTGTTTTGCCTTGTGTTTCGGCAGTTCATGTGGAGAAAAACCGCTCCTTCCTGCTTTTGGAGAAGTTGAACTCTTTTTTTTTTTTTTTGCGAGCATGCTTCTGCTGCTGCCTGTAATTACAGCTGTGTTGCCCTTCCCCCTCCCCCCAGTCCTTTTACATGGTGCACATACTGTAGTAGGAGGAAATAGCAGGACAACCAGTCAAACGTGACAGGGATCTGAGCGTGTGGTATTAAGGCAGAGGGTGGCTGAAAGGCTTTAAAGAGATACGGTATGGTGGGGGGGGGGGTGCGGCAGCCATTCATCTGAGCTAGGCCATGCTAGGCCCGCTGTTGTGTTGGTGTTCGTGCCAAGGTCATCCTCTGCTCTGACGTGAAAGAAAGCCGTAAATGTCATTCGGCCCAAACACGAGAGCGGTGCGTCCACCGTCAGCAAGGAGGAGGGCAATGAACGTGTGGAATCGACGTTTGGAACTGATTGATTTTTATCACTTTGACAGCCGAACACGTGTCGTGCGAGGCCCACGCTCGTAGTGCCCCCCCGGAGGTGGAGCTAAACTCTTAACGCCCGTGTGCCTCCTCTCCTCTCTTGCAGCTGTGATCCCGCTGACCGACTCGGAGCACAAGCTGCTGGCGCTCCACTTCGCCGTGGACCCCGGGAGGGACTGGGACTGGGGGAGGGACGACAGCGACAACGCCAAGCTGGCCAAGTAAGTCCTGCCCCGGTTAATCCCTCCACCATGGCCGTATATGTATGTAGCGTGTACCACCCGGCGGACACACACTGAGGGCCAGCCAGGCTTTCTCAAGGCCTCTTGGCGCCTTGGGGCTGACCCCTACCTGCACCAGGCTCCCTGCTCCCCGTACGCTGGGCCCACCTTGAGAGTGTGGGGCCAACCCAGCCAGGTTCACTTCAGTTCAGCATGGGGAAAGTTAGTGTGAGCTTTCTGTCTGCTAAGGTCCTATTGTACATTCAAAGGATTTCAGTCGCAATTATGAGCTGCAGCCCTGCAGGACACTTCAAAGGGGGAGCCTGGGATCCACTGTCACTTCTCCAAACGGCTTTCCCAGGAATGGGCTTGGGAACACGGCGTTCCTAGCCCACAGCCTGCATCCCATCAGCCCACGTTAAGGCTGGACTGCAGGAATGGGTTTATGTAAGATTGTCTGTCTCACATTCCAACTAGTCAGGTGGTACAGTAATCTTACCCCCAGATCACACTGGCTCATAGATGGGGCTGTGAGCAGATGCTTAAAACTCTGAACAAAAGGTTTTTTTTTTTATTGTATTCGCCACCATATGGAATGGTTATGAGGCTCAGTGGAGATGGATATTAAAAATATCCTTTTGGAATGTAAAATTGGCCAGTGCTCCCCTTGTTAATTGCATGTGTCAACAATAATTATCCTTTTAAAGTTGTTGGAAATGCACAACACGAACAGACACAATAGTGCAGTACTGTCTTCTATTTGGGCAATAATTGGTTTTGGTGGAATCATTAGCACTTCAGTGTGAAAGCTATTTCAGGGGAAGGATGGAGTTGGTATCTCACTGAACAATGCTGTCCGTCGGCCACAGGCACAGCTGCCGTGGCGACTTCAAATATTAGCCATGCCAACTTTCCAGTACACTATCTTTCAAATGGCAGTGAGACAGCCAAAACAAGGTTTGGTTTTTAAAAAGATTTGCTCGCTATCTCTCCTTCTCTCTCTTTCAGTCTAATCCTGTCTCTGGAGGCCAAACTGCACCTCCTGCACAACTACATGAATGTAACGTGGATTCGGATTCCATCCGAGACAAGGGTAATGATTTCTGTTCTAGATTTGTCTTGCTTTGTATAGCTTTGCTGCGCTTAGCTTCTGGCACAGCCCCAGCCATTTTGTCCTGTTGTCAGTCTGCAAACACTACCAGGAACTTCCAGCATTTCTTTCTTTCCAGAGGTCTGGTGTAAGACCCACAGTCACATAAGAACAGGTGTAATTAATGACGCAGAGGTTTCATAAAGGAGAAACCGTATGCTCTCCGTCATCATTGACATTGTCTCGATAAATGTCACAAAACGTCCCTCACCTCCATTATTATGCTATCATGTCACTCTTGACCAGTTTTTAAGAGGGTTCTGTGTGTTTTCCACTGCAGGCTCCCCTGGCCCAGCCGGAGTCTCCCACGGCCTCAGCAGGCGAGGACGTTCGGTCCCTAGCCGAGTCCATGGACTCTGACCGGGAGTCTGTGGGCAGCAACTCCAACGTCAACACGGGGACGAAGGCCAGCAAGGACAAGGACAAGGACAAGCAGCGCAAAGATAAGGACAAGAACCGTGGCGACTCGGTGGCCAACAAGCTGGGCAGCTTCAGCAAGACCCTGGGGATCAAACTGAAGAAGAACATGGGGGGGCTGGGCGGCCTGGTCCACGGCAAAATGAACAAGTCCAGTAATGGCGCCACGCGCGGCGGGGAGCCCCCGGGGGACAAGGTGAAGAAATCCAAGACCGCCAAGGGGAGCAAGGAGGAGTCCGGCCAATCGGCTAGCTCCACCTCTTCCGAGAAGGCCACCAGCCCCTCCCCCACCGACAGGCCGCCTAGCTCCTCCCCCGTGGAGAGGCCAGAGGGCGGGGGTCGGGGCGCGGGGGACAAGAGCCTGGAGCACTGGAAGTACAGCACCGACGTCAAGCTGAGCCTGAACATCCTGCGGGCCGCCATGCAGGGTGAGCGCAAGTTCATCTTCGCCGGCCTGCTGCTCACCAGCCACCGGCACCAGTTCCACGGCGAGATGATCAGCTTCTACCTGACCAGCGCCCAGGAGCGCTTCAGCCAGGAGCAAGACAACAAGAGGAAGGAGGGCGGGGAGAAGAAGCCGGCCGCCATCACCACCAACGGACCCACGGCCCTGAGGAAGCCGGAGCAGGAGAGCGGCGCCCAGTCGGAGGCCTCGGACAGCTCCACCCCAGAGGGCTGCTCCCCGGTCCTGCCCCACCACGCCTTCCTGGCCAGCGGCCACCACCCCCCCGCCGCCGCAGCCCCGCAGCCGGTCCCACGCCAGGAGGGACGTAACAGCCCCAGCCCGGCACCCCCCCTGGTCCCTCTGCCCCCGCTCACCCCGCCCCCGCCCTCCCTGCACGACTCCCACCCCGCCCCGGCCCCCTACTTCTCCCCCAGTCTCGGTGCTAGGAGACCCGGGCCCGTCCCGGTGTCGGCCCACTACAGCCACACGCCCCCCATCCAGAGGCACAGCGTCATCCACCTGCGGGAGGTCCAGCCGTCCAGTCTGCAGTGCGAGCCCTACAGTAAGCCGGCGGTCAGCGCCCTGAAGACGTGCGCCACGTATCCCCAGCAGAACCGCTCACTCTCCTCCCAGAGCTACAGCCCCGCCCGCCTGTCGGGGGTCCGCACGGTCACGCCCGCCCAGAGCCCCCCCTACAACATGCCTGGGGAGCACAAGTCCCACACCTACACCAACGGCTTCGACGCCGGCGACATCCGCGACTGCCTGGAGTATGCCGACGAGGACCCCTCGGCGCACACCTGGCTCAATCAGGACAAGGTCAAAGGGCGCAGCCCGGGCCCGGCCCTGTACCTGTTCCAGCAGCGCCGCTGCAAGAGGGACAACTGCTCCTTCTACGGCCGGCCAGAGACCGAGAGCTACTGCTCCTACTGCTACAGGGAGGAGCTGAAGCGCAGGGAGAGGGAGAGCAAGGTGCACCGGCCCGGATAGCCCGCCGCCGCCGCCGCCGCCGCCCCTTCAGACAGCAGCATCCACCGCCCAGGACTGAGGAAACAACACGACATCCATGTCCCTGCCGTGTGGAAGGACACTCTCCTCGTGTCCCCGATACCTTTCTCTTGTCAGCAAAGAACACTGTTACTGTTAGGATGAATCGAAAGGAAGTGCAACTGGAGACAGTTTACAGCTTTGGCCAACGAGCGTGCTATTTTATGTTGTGCGTGTCTCATCGATTTTAGTCTTTTACTTGTTTTAGAGTAAAAGCCATCTCCTATGCTGTGTTTTGTGAGTGTGCTGGAACGTGCTGTGGTTTTGGGGGAGTGAAAGCTGTGTTAGCCTCCTGTGTCAAAAGAACGATTGTGGTAGATTTACAATGCAATACTCTTCTGTTTTGAGAGGTTTTTTTGTGGAAATACCTGTTGTGTTGCATTTTAAAAGTACATCTTGGGAGAGAAATGCATTACGAAACATAGTGACCTTTTAAAAAAAAGCAATAATTTGGTGATTTTAGATGCACTCCCTTAATTTTGTCTATGCACAAGTGATGTCCACTGTGTTTCGCGGGCCATCATTCATCTTGGTTCTTTGCAGCCATAGGTTGTTGTGAGAAATATTCAACAACACGAATATAGATGGATAATTATGATGTAGAATTTTCATCTGATCAAGACAGATGAGATCTATTGTGTAAAACAAACCTTCACGTTAATCATGATGCAATATTGGACTATTTATTTTGGGTAAAAGGCTTTCCTTCAGTGCATTAGTGGATATTAAGAGAGGAGTTTTTACCCTTTCATCTCACAGCCATAGATCCTACGAGCACTGCCAAGCTGGCACCTCTAAAAAGCGTTTGTTAGCTGTTTAGTACAAAAAAATGTATTGTATGTGCCAAACGGTGAAAGCAACGTGAATCGATCCAAACAAATTGGTTCTTAGGTATGCGATGTTTAATGACGAGAAATAGGGGGAGAAACTATGCTGAGGTGTAACTGGCCTATCAGAAAATCCAATTGGAGGGAGTTGTGGATTGCAGCAATTTATTGTCTGTGTGTTTTAAGTGTATCAATGTATACTGTATGTGTCTCTGCACAACACACAACAGAGTGCAGTCATGCTTCTAGCACTACTCGGTGGCATGAGGCGTGCCACCGGTCCAACGTGAGATTGTCTGCCCTTTGTCCATATCAGGAGGCCATTATAAGCACCTGCTGCTAAAGAGCACCTCAAGCCTTTGTGACATCATTAGTGCTTTAGCCAATCAGTGGGCTACTAAACCCTTGCCAGGCCTCCAAGTTCTTTGTTGTCCGTGATTAGCCCTGTCCCAGAGACTGTGTTTTGTTTGTTGTCGTGGTGATGCCGAGCACGCTGTCCTGGCCAAGGATGTCCGACTGCTTCCCCAGTTCACTTCCGCCTTTCTCCTTTGACACGCCACACGCAGTGTTCTTCCTGCCCCTCCCAGTCAACATGACCGGCCTTGTTCATGGACTCTCTACGTCTCTCTCTCTCTCTTTCTCTGTCACCCGTTTAGGATTGTAAGATATGATTTTATATTCCTTTGAGGGTTTTTCACTTGTTTAAATTATTCATTTGCACATTAGGTACTGTAAATATGAAAAAAAAGAAAAGAAAAACAAGAATAGTTTATTGTTACAAACAAAATGTGTCCGTGTCTTTTGTAATGTAATCTTTTGTTCATGCAAGTGGGACTTAAAATACTGAGGCAAAAGATAGTACTTTTTCCACAGAAAGTCACACTTACGAAAAAGTGAAAGAGCATAATGAGGTTGACATTCAAGTACACTGTTTTGTCAGTCTACAGTACAGTGGGTTATTGAATAATCTTATTAAGAACAGATCTATGGTCCTTTCAGTATGGAATATTACCTTTACATATTCTCTTTAAATACATCCATTAAGTACAGCAATAACAAATAGTATTTTAGAGCTTTTGTAAATGTTACTGGGACTATTAACATTGAAATATGGTCACAGTCATGCTTTGTTGCGTAGCTCAACCCGAATACCATTTGGACCACCCCAGTTGGCTCTGAAAATGAAAACGGTCTGAACGGGCCTATCCAACATCCGTAAGGATCATGCACAGATCACTGGAGTCATGTGTATTTTTTTTTTAGGAAACTGCTGCGATGAAAATTCATGAAGAAGTCTCTTCATCTCCCTTTACTGAGTAAGGCATTTCTATGTGGTCTGGTTGGTCTGAAAGGAAACAGAGTAAGACGCGTGGAGAAATCCCTCTGAACGGGTCGAGGGCTACAGGCTTTGGAATGCTGTGTGTACTGCCAAGTGGGACATTGCCCCAGCGCTGGAGTTGTCTTTCGCCTGCAGGGACTTCCCAACACTGGGTAAAGGAGTTTTCCTACCGTGTCAGATCTGCCAAAAGCAACCTCACATCTGTGGTGCTGCATACAAGAGGTACCCTGTGTCCATCCGTATATGTGTTGAAAACTGACAAGTACAATGCTTTAGAAACCCGTCCCCATCAAAGCAATAGCAAAATGTGATACTAAATGTATTTTGAGGATGTGTAAACTCTCTTTGATATATATAACTTAATTTAATTTGATATTTAAAAAAATGTAATAATGATAGGAGACTTTCACTGCAGATATACAGTTAGAAGATCACAGTGATTTCAAGCCCAGCCTTTGGAAGTCCTGATGAAAGTGGAAAAGTTAAGAACGGTGGCTTTTTTCTTGTGAGTCATATGAGAGACTTTCATCATTCCATTCAAAGGCCTGGGAGAAAAACATCCACATGTGCACATGCAAAGTGTGTGTGAGCCCAGAGACAGACCAACCAATCAAGCCCTGCACAGTCTGTCAGGATTCTCACATGACCTAGTTTAACGTGTGTGCACGTATATGTGAGTTTCTCTCCTACAAACCTATGTCTCTGGAGTCCTTGTCAGTACTCTAGAGTCTGGGCTGGTTTGAAAATGTGTGATCATGGCTATGGATTATAGCGTCAGAGAACTGAGATGGGAGAGAGGGAATAAAGTCAGCCTTTCAGCTCGTTTGGTTCCTGCCCTTTTCCCTCTTTCACTGTCTTCCGTACTGCGTCGGTGGAGGAGGGGGTGGAGAGAGAAAAAAGGCAGCAGCCTGTCAAGTGTGGGATGAATTGTAGGTTTTCTGAGTGGAGTCTCGTGACTCGGCCAGTAGTGGGTGCAGTGTGGGATGGTCTCAAGCCCTCAATTGTTTCTTCATGCTTCGGGGTTTCGGTTGTTGATTACGGCTGAGCAGCATGTGATGGTATAATACAGTTATGAAACCCCATTTAACAGGGTTTGCGGGTTGCACAAGGCTGGCTGCGCTTGACGAACTGCCCCGCTCCCTCGCAATTTTAGCAGAAGTTTGTTTCTCTCGGCACTTGAATTTATATCAAATACTTCACAACGCTAAGAGACATAGTTGTCTACCGATTTCTTAGAAGGGGCTTTTCTCAGAATCCCTTTGAATTTGCATGAGGACCCTCCCTGCTGTTCAGAGCAACAAAGAGCTCTATCAAAGCCACACAGCAGTCTTTTGGCAGGCCTCTCACGCTCCCAGAGAGGAGGCACAGCCCTGGATCCTTGTTGCCACTTGCACGGAAGTAATTTCCCTTCCGAGACACTTATTAAAAAACACTAAGCAAGCTAATTAGAGGCTCTCTTTTCATGTCACTTTGAGGTCTATCTTCCTTTCTCACGTCACTGGCCCTAACCAAATTGAGATGTATTCTATAAATATTGATGTTTATGATAATCTAGTGCACTAAATTACATACCAATTATGCATTTGCGCGGGTATTAAGGCTGTGCCTCAGGCATGATTATTGGGTAATTCTCATGAACAGACAGGAGGCTGGGTCAGAGGCTGATGTATCGACAGTATTTACTATTTTAATGTGTGTGGAGCCGGCTTCTCTTCTACTGTCTGGCTTTTTGGATGTCTCTGGAGCTGCAGTCCGGGGTAAGTTAGAGTTCCCCGCCCACCCCCTCCACCCGCTCCTCCTCGCTCTCCTTCTCCCACAGCTTAGCCTTGTTCGGCTCCACCAGTGCCAGCCTCCACTCTGAGCTCATCCCACTCACCGCAGGGGGGCCTCCGCCAAGCTTGCCGTGCAGCGCACAGAGTGGGTGGCATCACATGGCCCTCCGGCCGGCCCTCGGAGACATGGGTGAGGGCGAGGCACACACATAGGTTTCTGTGTAGGGGAGACTGCTGCTGCTCTGTCCCTCTGCCCATGCGTGCGCCGATCCCTCCCGCTCCCTCCGCCGAGCTGCGCCCGGCCAGGGATGGCCACAAAGCAGGATGGCCCTACAGGCCAGAGAACTCCGGGCGAGAACCGAGGGAGAGCCTCCCGTGCTGGGCCCGAGTGTGTCTGGCCAGGCCAACTCACCGTGTGACTCTGCCACCCACCCACTCCTCTCCCACTCTCTCTCTCTCTCCAACCCACCCACACAGCCATTCAATCCTCCAGAAGACAACTACTCTGGAGAATAACAATGAACCCACTAGGATGTACTCATATCTAACAATAAACACAGGCAGGTTAAACCTCACCCTTTCCGCATCTTTTTTCCCGCATGGTCTTTTTTTACAACACAGCAGTGTGCCCCCTCAAATAAACTCAAGTCGAGAATCCTAAGAAAGTCTGTAAATGGAGATAGAGTCCGTCCTGGTAAGACCCGCTTTGCCTCCCCCACATTCGACGTGTGGAACGGCGAGATAGATAAAGAGACCGGGAGAGAAGGAGAGAGAGTGAGAGAGAGAAAAGGCATCACCTCCACCCACCAGTCTACCGGCTGAAGCCCACTCAGCACAGTTATGTTCTCGGAGCTCGTGGAACTGTCCGTGCTCTGCCTCCGGCATTGACAAGAACATAACTCAGTGCGGTAATGGCGTTAATGGATCGTCCTGAGAACACGAGACATGATCGGGAGCCGCTTAAGCCAGGCACTACCCCCCCCTGCCTGGAACTTGAGAGCCATACGGCCGCGGGCTCTGTCGCCTGGCAGTTACAGAGCCGCAGGTCGAGGCGACATGTGGGTCAGGGAACAGGATTGCGGAAAACCAGACAAATTAGTCGTTGCCCTGCACCTATCGCATTTCAATTCCAAATGGCATGTCTGAAGAACTTTTCCCTGGCAATTTCCTTGACAACAGCACCATGGCAACGTTTCCTTGAGGAGGGAACGGAGCGCAAGTGGCTGGCTGAAACTCTCTACTGGTGCCTCGTCCTCATATACAGTTACTTTCATTGCCTGGTCCCGCTGTGTGTAGTACCAATATAATGTAACAGAAAATATCCAATTCACTGTTCTGAACAGGATAGAGAGAAACAGGGGAGTGGGTGGACTGGAGGCTGCCATGTGTTGCAGGCACAGGGTGCTAGCTGTGGCTGGTATGGCAGTGCCAGGGTGGCCAGCTTGTGGCTTGGGCCTTTGGCTTGGACTGGCTGTGCCTCAAACCTGCCTGGAGACAGGAGGTGTGCCGACTGAGCCGAGATCACAACACAAGGCTCCACTTCCAGTATTTTTAGTGCCCTTGTCCTTTCCAGTTATTCTCATCACTGTGTGATGATTCACTGGGCGGAGGAGAGATCTGTTAACACAGGAGGCGGTCGAAAAAACACGCAGCCTTTAAGGAGAGGACATGTGTAGCCGTGAACAAAGGCAGCAGCCATTTTGTTTTTTTTTCTGTCATCTGCACATTCTTTCAGTTTATGGGTGGATAGTGCATTCCTAAAGCTAGAACAGAGATCTCACAAGGTCGACGTAGGCACTTCTCTCTTATCAGGAACACCAATACCTAATCCTCTTCTTACGCAAATCTACCTGTTTTACAGGTGTACATCATGTGGAACGCGAGGGATAAAAGGAGAGTCGTGTCTTAAATGAGTCGAAAGTAGATGGGGAGTTTGGGGAACTTTTCACAGCGTTGGACTGGTTGCCATGTTGTGGGCCCAGCAATAAGGAAGCAGCCACCAGCGTCTGGTGGCCTGCCAATAGTCATTACCCTAGTAGTTACAGTAAATATTTGCATGATTGCCATGAGGGAACAAGGTGTTCTTCTTGCTACGGGAACAGTGTTTTGGCACATGGGCCGGCCTATGACAAAGGCCAGTGTGGCGGAGGGTGAGCTTATCGGTATTTGTAAGTCCCTCCAGTTCTCTGAATGGATGTTAGGTGAATCCCATGGAGGGAAGATCTTCACAAACAAGTTGTGTACACATCTTATGTCATGAGTGAACAAAAAGCAGAGTACAGACAAACCAGGGCTGCTTATTTATGAATTTATTTTCAGATGTAAACTTCACTATTTCATGCATACAAGTTATGACAACATACATTATTCAACAATTCTGTTAATTTTTCATATTTGCATAGGACATTGTCACAATATATTGTCTAACATGTAAAAAATAATGTCATAGAAAGGTACAGCAGAGAGCAACTATTGACCAGCACATAAGTGGGTGGGTCCACAAATCTGTACAACTGCAACACTTCAGCGTAGTGATTTGGTTGATCAAAAAATAATAACAAGGACACAAAGACAATGATACCCGGCTGTTAGGTTGGTTGAGGTCATGGTAGGTGAAATAGAACTGGCCATAGTTGAAAGTTATTTACAGAGCTAAAAGTACTACTGTACAGTGGTGCCGGGGAAGCACCATGAAGTCACTACAACAGGCATCTCATGGTGATGGACAGAAGAGTAACAGAATGGAGGTATCTAGAAAGGCAAGTTTGAGATTCCACTGAGCAGGGCTGGAGGACTGCCTTGGCAGAACTCTCATGAAAACACGAGACAGTGCTGGAACTGGACCAGCCAATGCCACAGTCTCCAACCCAGGATCAGAACCATTGTTGATGTGCTGCTGGAAAGATTGTTTCTAAAGGGGTTCTCTCTGGCAAGAGCTGTACGCTGCACAGTGTGAGTTCAGGCAGCGGCTCTAGACCACATTGGCTGTTAACTGGGGCGACCGGGGAGCTCTGCAGCTATATCTTACTACATTTCCCCAGTGATCAAATGTTTCGGAGCAATCACGCCCACGCGCAATTGTGTTTTTGCTTCCTCTTTCTCAGCTTACTCGTTTTGTTCATTTTGACAGGGTTAGGATGTTCAGTCAAGAAACCAAACACAAACTTAAAAACATTTACCTAACATTGTAAGAAGCACACTGAAAACGTTGTAAGGACTATATGCAGCTTTGCAAAACCAGGTTGTAATCGGGTTGGATTCAACTTCCACATCAAGTAGCAAACAAACATTCATCCTTCAAGCCTTTGGTTACAACTTTAAACTGTCAAGCAGTGGGTGAGGTGTGTGTGCCTCAGTCTCGTACTGGTTCAATAGTCTAAGGATGTGGTCTTGCTCACTGCTCAAGAGCCCATTTATTTGATCAAGGCTGCCATCTTTGCATTAGCCTGTATGACCACCTAGGAATAAGGGAAGACAACTTCTCCTTCGATTCTCCTAAACCCAAGAGTACTTTCATGCATTTGAAGCGATCCTATAAAACGTTACTTGGTCCTGCTAATCTACGCGTATGGCTGTTTGTTGTTCACCTCAATAAAAAGAGAGGAGAACATCGGACGTGCCAATGGTCGACAGAAGTACCATGTGTACAGGTAAAACTCGCACTGTGTTTTAACAGTTCTAACACACTATTGTTCATAGCCTACAAAAAAATTTTGCTTTTATGCATTGGTTTTGATGCAAGCTGCACATTTATAGCAAACACATTTGCAATCCTTTGGAATGGTTGGGCATTCATTTATAAGGAAAAAGTAACAAACCCTACATTGTTCCTGTATTGTACGGCAAAAGAAAGAAAATACCCAAAACAAATGACTACAATGCTAAATAATAAAAATATGTTCTAGGTAAAGCAGAAAGAATATCTTAACTTAAAAAAATGATATCTAATAGTACATTGTTTTATTGAATCCTGTACAAACATAAAAACATCACACTTTCAAAACTGTACAAGTATTTTAAATGACTACTATCTGTGTTTTGTTTCCTCAGAGTTGGTATTGTTATAATGAAATTATCGCTGTGGGTTTGGCACACTGTTACAGCTATCATGCATGTACTTTGTAATCACGCAAATCATTGGTAACCCAATCAGAAGTTTGAGATTATGTCTAGTTCTATTTTTTTTAAATGCTTTACAGCTAATGAAAATCAAATCCATTTTGCTTGCAAAATAATGAATTGTGGTAAAGAACACTTCTTGAGAAATGTTGGTTTTACCATAAAATGTATTAAAGTACTCTCGGACATATCCTTTATAAGCCTTTTATAAATAATTTGTATCCATGTACAAATAACAAAACAAAACAAAAAAATCGATGAACAATACGTTAATATGTACAAATAATTTGGTAATTGCTAATCATTTAATAATCATTTAGAAATGGCTTGTAAAGGATATTGTCTAACCAAATAATTTCTTGTACCAAAAGGCCATATAAACCAACAGTTGTGTTTGTTTTATGTTTTGTGTTGCCCAAATTATGAACATATTTAAAGTATATCAAGTTTACAATATTACTCAAATTTTAGTTGACAGACGTTAAATTATATAGAACAAAAATGACAAGGCTAAGCTAACTCACAATGTTGTGGTCTCTATGGTTGTAAAACACTTAAAATAAACAAATATTAAAATAAGTCAGTAATAAATGAGTCTGATGTATATGGAGGTCAGGAGATTTCCCTTTTGTATCGTCAACTTATTTCCCACAGTACTCTAGTTCAGGGAATTGTTGTACAACCTGGTTGTTGTTTGAATCTGTATCCTGATATTCAGTGTTTGTTTGTTTTTGAACAGCGGGGAAATCTTCACTGAGGCAGTTTCATTATGTTCAATTCACACTGTTATTAAATCAACATGGATGGTGCATTAGCAAGACATGGACACATCGTCAAGCATAATGATGTGATAAAATCAAAAATACTTGCTGAAATATGAGACCTGAAGACAAAGAAAAACAACAACAATCAAAATCAATTAAATATAGGAATACACATCCAAACATATACATGAAGAGACATTACACCTCATTCCACAGAGTTTTGTGTAAATATTGTTGTTGGATAGTAAAAGACAGTACAGTAAAAATGGACGTGTCTGAAGCTGTGTTCATGGCCTTTTTCACAATGAATGATTCAAGTAGTTTTGGTACAGTGAACAAATCAAACTTATTGAATGTGTATGCCTGTATATGAGCATGCTGATTGGATGGATAGTGTGTAATGTCCCAGTCTCACCTCTTTCAGACTACATAGGAGGACCATTGGGTTTTGAAGGGGAGTTCTGTCGAATGCTATGAGACCCAGTGTGCAAGAGGGTTTGAGGGGTTGGGGCTAAGGGGATCCAGGCGGGACCAGGGCCTGTGTTGAGGACCTCCCATGTATTTCCAGTGTGGGTTTGGACACTGACCAGCAGTGAGAGCTCTGCACCAAGGAACACCGGGAGGGCTGGAGGAGACCTTTCTAGCTGAAGGTCTACGAACACCATTAATCCACTAACTGTCCTAATCTGCCCTGTTGACGTTGACCCTGAGGTAAATGTGCAGATTATGGATTAAGAAATGATGAGTGTTTACCCTGTAAGACTAAAAGGTGACTGCCACAGACCGACAGCTTATGGGGGCTGTCTGGGCCTCATGTCTGGGTCTAACCACAGAAACGAGGACCCTCTGTACAACTTGGCTTGTCTGGCTAGCTAATGCATTACAGGAATTCCCCATGTGTTTCAACCGACTATGCTACAAATCAGAGTATGTCCCCAAAAAAATGAAGTGTAACAAAGATTAGCAAGATCAAGGAGAGAAATGGAGCCTGAGACGCTGTTCAACAGTGTCTATAGAAAATGTGTTTTTTTTTTCTTCCTGAATGCAGGAACAGTAAGGTACAGTATGGGACAAGGGCGAGACTTGGCTCGCTGCTTTTTGCAGCGTCACGTGGCAGCCTGGGAACTGTTTATCACTGTGTATCTTACAGGGAGACGTGGTTACATGTGGTCTATGGAGGGAACTGCTGTACTGGAAGTAAATAGGGGATGTTTTCTTTCTGGAGGATGTACTGAAGCTTATGGTTTTGTGTGGCTTTCTTTGTAGGCTGGAAGGGAGAGAGAGAGGGAGAGGTGGGGAGGTATCGGAGGCCAATGATGGGATAAGGCCTGTCTTTCACACACGTTCCTCTGCCCCAGAAATCTGCCAGTCAGCAGGGCAGTTAGAGAGGGGAAACGGGGTTAGATTGGGGTAGCTGGTGGTGGAGGGAGAGGGAAGCTGGGATATGCCATTCTAATTGATATCACTGTGGCTTGGCAACAAGGGGGAACGGTTGGGGGGAAGGGAGGACCACACAAAGCGGCCGGGGCCATTCTCCACCCTGCTGCTAGCCAGCATCGGGAGAAGCTGTGTGTACAACAGAGACCGGCGGGGCCGTGGCCGTTTGGACAGTGGTGCCCCATATTTTCCTGGAAGGTTTACTGTGCCTTTGGCCCGACTTAGTGAGGCATGTCTGTCTAGAAACACAAGTGAGCTTTCTCACGGGACAGGGGTTGGGAGCTTCCCAGGCTTAAGGAAGTGAGGAGGCTACCGGGAACTTCACTCTGCTGATATGTTCTTTTTGGTTCCAGACGTTTTCCCCCCCCAAAACATTTTATGTTTTTTAAATTTTTTACAAGACTTTAAACCCACCCTTCTAATGAGAGCGAAGTTGTGAAGTTTCAAAGCAGCTGCGAGAAAGCTTAGTTTATTGGTTTGAAGTTGAGGCAATGTGTTCTTTTCATTATGAAATCCCTCCCATGACCTCTCACAGAGTACTGGGTTTGGGGATCTCGCTCTTTACTTCAGATAGAAGTTGGTCACATCACAACTAACGGACCAGTGACGTGGTCCTATTTACATTAGCCAAGTGGATGTATACCTTTCTTTCTATTTTGAGATGAATGATCAGAAACCCCTATACCTACCATGTGGTAGGAGAGCAATGAAGCTAGTTCCTCTCTCTGTCCTAACAAAGGCCAGGCAGGCCTCACGGGTTGGTCAGTAGCAAAGGCTTTCCCCAGTCGCCACTAGGAGACAAAGCTTACCTACAGCACAGCAGGAGATTTGAAACACGAGCTGACTGGGTGTCTCCTTCTTCCTCTACTGCTCAGTCAGCGATAACCCTTAGCTCCTTATCAGGAGCGTTCTGCAACTACTTGGGGCTTCCCTGCCTCATGTAGATAGATAGACAGATAGAGATGTGGCCATTGAGGTCCAGTCTAAACTTTGCCCAGCTCGGCCCAGCCCTATGTTGTAAATATCTGGCCTACTTTAGCCGCTAGTGTCCTGGCTACGATTTTGAGCTTTTCTGGTTGATTTCCACACCTCTCTGTCGCAAGACAGGTCATGCCAGCCAGTCAAGGAGGAAGTCCCCAAAAATGGAACTCCTCTGTTAGGCTATGAATAGCACCTTGTGGGACGCCAGTGTTCCCTCCACGAAGGACCACCACCACAGACTGGACTGTAAGGGGGATGTGGGCAGGGTCATCCGTGTGCCCTAGCCTCTGCCAACAAAGTCAGACTCAGTCGGCTGAGGAATAAATGCCTTACAGTGGCTGATTTGAAAGCTTTAAGTCACTCAAGTATTTGGTGATTTGCCTATGTGCTTATAAGGGAGGGATCAGCTCCCTATTTGTGTCCATTGAGGTCCCTTTCTGATGATATAGTGATCATTAAAGAAGGTCCAGCTGCTTTGAAACTTGACATTCTCCACTAAAATGAGTAATACTAACTGGTAGCCTTCCAGTGTATATTTACACAACCTACACTGGAGAGGGTTTGTACATGCAGAATCCATTTTAACCTCTTGAAATCATCACAGAAGATTTACAACAAAGGGATAGGGTTTGATTTGTGCACAGGGGAATATTTCCTCAACATTTTTACATCTCACAGCACAAAACAATTCCATCTGAGTCGAGGCAGACTAACATTTCATACAGATGGAGAGGATACAACTTGAGTTTAAATGACTGTAAGACCGGAGCTAGTTTTCTTGAGACGAAAACCAACCAAAGACAAAGGAAAGAGTGCAAATGCTGTTGAGTGTAAGGCTGTTTTAAGTTATGCTTTTCTTCATCATGTTCATTCTTTCGAGCTAACGAGGCCATCCCTGAGCAGGGCATAAAATCCAACCCAATGTCGAATTTCAGAGTAAAGTGATGCTTGTATTGTGCAGTCAAGGTGAGTACTTAAAATAAAAAAAAAACTGTCTTGTATCCTGAGGTGAATGTGTACCCCTTCTCCTCACCCATTTAAAAAAAAAAATTATTTCAATAAACAGTTTTGTTTTCTGTCTTGTTTTTTTCCTTCTAAACCTTGTTTAGATGACAATGAGAAAAAAAAACACATTGGATAAGCTAGAAAAATACAGACATATGGTACAGAATGTAAATATTGCCATCTGGGAAAGATATTACCTTCTTTTAGGATCACACAAGTAATTGCACTACAATAAGCAGTTATGTACAGTAGGGTACACCACAGCAAGCACAGGATTAGCAAAGGAGGGGTGGGGGTGTTGCTGACAACTGTGCAACACGAGTGTTGAGAGATCACACACCTAAGGAGGCGGAGGCGGAAAAGTGCGGCCGGGGGGGGCGGGGGCGGGGGGTTTGTTTCGGCTTAAGGCGAGTTGGCGGGGCTGAGGGTGGGGCTGGAGGCGTCCGAGCGGCTGTACTCGCTGAGGGAGCCCGGCCGCGTGGCGCTCACCCCGCCGTGGGGCCTCTTCAGCATGGCGGGCTGGAAATCCGAGTGGCGGCGGGCGTGCTTCATCAGGTGGTCGCTGCGCATGAAGCGCTTGTCGCACAGCGGGCAGCCAAACTTCTTCTCGCCTGTGTGGGTGCGGTAGTGGCGGGCCAGCTCATCGGAACGGGCAAACTTCTTGCTGCAGTCAGGCCAGGTGCACGGGAAAGGACGTTCCCCTGCATGACAAAGACGCAGCTGTTGGCATTCACTCAAAACTAACAGGGCACATAACAGGAAATAACTTACCCAATCATTTCTTAGTCATGAAATGTTTTTTTGTATTCCTCCTATATGACATAAACTGACATGACTCGTTCTATATGTTTAATCCCTTGGATTTAGTAACCAGTAATCAGAGAGCCACACACCTGTCTTTAGCTGTATTAGCAGCCTACCAAAACAACACAGTGATTCAGACAAGGTGTTTAAACGTTATGACAAGTTATGAGTTTTGGGTCATGCATAGCTCACAGACATTTCTCGAGGCATCTGGGCCAGCTAAACAAGACGGAGCAGCTTGTGTTCCTCAAACTGTCAAGAGGTTATTAAAATGTCAAAACACTTTCTTTCAGGACAGCACTCACTACGGCAAGCTTAGTTAGGCCACACAGTAACCATTTTGCTTCGACAGACTTCCCCTAGAAAGATCTCACTCAACAAACACTTCATGATGAAGCACAGCCATTTTTAACGGGTCACTTGCTGAGGAACGCCATGCTGACCTTTAGCTTTGGCAGGAAACTGCTCATGATGGATTCCTATCAGAATCAATATGTGGCATATTTCACCTTAGTTTTGCTCTTTTCCATTAGACTGCACAGACACACAACTATATGCAAGCATGAATATACTGTATATATATATACAGCAAATATATATATATATATATATATATATATATATATATATACACATATATATATACATACACACACACACACTACCGTAAGTTTAATCTTAGTTCCATTCTTTCCCTTCCTGTACTAATGAATATAACAAGAGAGGGTAACAAGTGAAAACCTATGGTGGAGTTCACACCAGAGAGAGTATGTGTTTGGGAGAGTGACAAAAAGGAGCCTGCGGTGCACCAGCAGGTTGGAGCCACGCCCCCCGGCTCCAAGCAGCAGAAAACAGACACACAGTTTCATTAGCTAAACTCCAGATGCTAATCGTCCTCAGTACGCTTACCCTGCCTATGTGCTCCAACATGTAGCGTGAATCTGAAGCTGTAACGCAGGAGAAATTATACCCTTCCCCTTCTGGCTGCAATAAAATTACGATTTGACACAAATCTACCCAAAACCAGATGGTACCATATATCTTGGTGTGGTTTCCTTCCAGTCTCATGTGGAAACAGAGTGGACAGAGAGTCTAAATGCAGCAGTTGCGTCCTGCATGCACTTGCCAATATGGCTAATATAGTATGTCCTTTTAGTTCCATTTCAGTGGTTTTCTGCCCGACAATAGCAAGACCCAGGATTCTAATTTTAACAGCATTCAGGCAGCATGCGCTGCACTGTGACCTAGCAGTAGGATACCGAGGGGCCGGGCATATGCTGAGGAGGCTATTCTTCTGTAACAAAGCTAAAGTGAAGGCATCGGTCATCACAAGCTCAACTAAAACCAGGGATTATAGATCACTCATAAGGAGGAGGCATTGTTGTGCATAGAGAGAGGGCTGAAGCTTGCATGACAGATGTGCACACGAGAGATCCGTGAGACGAGCACTATCTTTGCTCTGTGGTTTCCCTCAGGGCCACAATGGAAACAGGGCTGAGCAACATCAAACGCCTGTGCTCTCTACCTGATGCCATTGGAAGTCGTAAACAAGCCGAGGAGAGAACTCGGTGTGCCTCTTCCCGTGCAGGTCCCGCCCCCACTCACCCCCCCCCCCCAGGGTCTTATGCTGCATAGATACCGAAATGAGACAGACTGACGGACAGACAGAGTAAGTCTAGACAGCCCTGCGTTCCTTGTCCCAGTCATCTCACCCCAGCTCCAGACGCACTCCGACAGCCCTGCCCACGATCAACTCCTCGTAGCTCCTCGAGGTCTAGCTCTAGTCTGTGTGCACGGCGGCCCCCCGCGGACCTGCAGAAATGCACATGTCTCCACACATCTCCCTCCGGCTTGCAAAAACACAAGTCTCTCTCACCCCCCCTCCCCCAAATCT
Source organism: Galaxias brevipinnis (assembly GCA_036023535.2). Classification (NCBI taxonomy): domain Eukaryota; kingdom Metazoa; phylum Chordata; class Actinopteri; order Galaxiiformes; family Galaxiidae; genus Galaxias; species Galaxias brevipinnis. The sequence continues at coordinate 38,555 of JAVQIZ010178691.1, read as the reverse complement.
CACTAAACACACATCCTCCACAGAACTGTTCTCAGCCCTTCGACCAGAACAAACACACCCGTGAAAAACACACATTTTCATTTTCTCACACAGAAACACTGTACACATGACCACCCTATATAAAAGGTCCTGCTTGTTTGACCCCATTTTAAACATCCTGGATCGAACCCTCCTCAGAACATAAACAAAAAACACACCCAATCTAAGATTAGCTTATTGTTCCAAATGAAGGAGAGAAATCTGAACTTGACTGGGTTTCTTTGTCACGTCCCTCTGCCCTTCATACACGTTAAGACTCCTGATTCTGTACCTTATCATTAACGACAGCCTACGGTTCCACGGGGCACTGTGTGGAGTACTGGGGCCGTAAAACCGGGCTGTTTGCTCTGAAAGGCGGCTCAAAGCTCAACAAGCACTGTAAGGGATCCAACGACATCAATATTTCACTGGGCACTAGAGAGCTGAGCCACCCGGTCCGACAGCTCAAATGTGGGGATGGTACAAGCATCAGGTATCCTGCAAGCGCTCACAGTGAGAACCGACCCCACTTGGCATAGCTTAAGGTTAAAGGCAATACAGCAAAAGCCACGTAGACCGTGTTACAGGCTCTGCAGATCTATGTCACTTTATGTGGATAATGACAACTAGCGGAACAGTATTTAGGATTTCAAAAGAGCGAGAGAAAGAAAGTTTGGTGTCCTTAATAGCTGCTTTAATGTCCGACCTGAAATGTCCCCTTACATAAAGGCATGCAATGGCCCAATTCAGTGCTGCTTTCATAACATTGGGCCTGGCTGCATGGGGCTCAATGAGGGTGGTAAAGACCCATCTCTGGTGACAATGGGGAGCCTTTGAAAACAAACACTTTGTCCTGAAAGGGGACACAATGGTAGGGCCACCAAACCCTTCCGCGGTAGGAGGGGGGAGGCAAAGGCATTTCTATACGGCTTTCAGCTGCCACTCCGCATCCCTGTGAAACAGCGCCATACAGTCCGCCACTCCCCTCCTCTATCTATCTCTCCTTCTCTCTCTCTCTCTCTCTCTCTAGTCTCACAGTCCGGAGACGCCGGGCCTGGCGTCGTAGCGACTGTGACGCCAGGACCTGCCGATTGGCCAGTCCAGTGCTGCCCAGCAGCAGAGCGCGTGGCGGGCCTTTCTCAGCACAGTGGGGGAGGGGGAGGGGTCATTAATTAGGGAAGCTTTCCTCTAACGAACACAGTGACCCACTTACCCGTGGCGAGTTATATCACGCACGCACAGCGCCCGGCCAACTATACCTCCACTAAGCACCGGTGTTTCCCCCTCAGAGACGATGCGATTATGTCACAAGGTAGTTCTGTTATATAACTGTTCCCTCTGGGGCCACTGGGTCAGCACATAAACTGCTCATCTCAGTTCCTCTCGGCCCCTCCACTGTCCTCTCCTCTCTGGGATGTCTTCGGGAAAGGAGTGGGCGTGCCCCCCGAGGAGTGAAGTGGAAGTCCGAGACACGGCTGGAGGACACGAGACCCTCTGAGGTTGTGTCGGGGTTTGAGGTGAGCAGCAACAGCCCCATAGCAAGGCCTCAAGACTCGGTCAGCTGCTACGACGGCAGCCAGTTGCAATTCCAAGCAAAGCAGATTACATTCCTGATGTTTCCTCAGGCATGAGTCCCTCTCTTTGTAGGACTCTCTGCTTCACGCACACACGTGCACACACACACACACACACACACACACACACACAATGTGTAGGTGCATAAGGTGAATAACACAGGACACCAAGTTAAACCGTGTAATGGAACCCGTGTAACGCGTTCCTGGGGAGCACCTACAGAACTCAACTTTGCTTTGATTGTCCTTTGCACTGTAACAGGCTTTTCCAGAGTTCACTGGACTAACTGGAAAGGACAAGTGCACGCCCTCGAGCTACACGGATCTGCAACTCGTACTGTAGCTCAGTGAACTTTTCCCCGGAGGCGTGGGCTGGATTGTCCGGCGTCAGACATCCCAGTTCATCAGGTCTAAAGCTCATTGAGGTCGGGCCTGGAAACACGAGACCAAAATGGCACCACAGGCTGCCATGGCGTGGCTCATCACAGGGCTGTAATTTACTGGTGTGTTTACGGCTGCCTGTGGCCTGGGGCCAGCCAGTCAGGCAGCCTGGGCCCGCAGACAAGCTGCGCCACGGGGCTCCTCTCTAGGTAATAATAAACTGGCTGCCCTGCCTCATTTATCTCCATGGCCACTGCACCAGGGTTTCCACCATGACATCACCACTGGCGCTGCGACGCTCGGCATCATGGGATATGCCCCTCTTGAGTTCTCACCAGTGTGCACCGGCAGGCCACTTACTTCAGAGTGAAATCGCATGCCAAGGGGGACATAAACAAGAGCACATGTGGCAAACAATAATTTTTGGCTTGCAGCTTTTCATCAGCTTTTCATCGTTAGACAAAGAGAATACAACATGGAAATACACTGTGCACATACACTCTGCAAGCCCACAACAAAGGCTTTGGCAAGCATGTTGAGGTCTGGTTTCACAGAAATGACTTGCTTACTCAAAATGGGTTGAGAAGGCATCATACATCATTTCAAATCAACTGTATGATGATGAATGAACACTGTCGGGGGGTGGTGTCTAACCATTGAGAAAAGTACTTGGTCAAAGCAGCACTTTGACAATGCATATATGACACGATGAGTTATTTAGAGGAGAAAAACAAAGCTACCACGGGTGGATCTGGTCTGGTGAACAGGACTAGGACAAGACGAGCTCGAGCATGCCAAAGGAACGGTCCCTTTCAAAAAAGGGGACACCGTTAGGAGACCTGGCGCTTCACTGAATAGGATCTCCGCCCCTCGATAGCCTATAGCCGCCAGCCTCGGAACAATAGCAGCAGCTTTGCAGCTCAGCAGGAGAGCCACTCCCAGAATGCATTTCCAGTGCACAGCCATGCATGCTAACCGCAACACAGCCTCCCGTCCTCATCTGCAGCGCACCAGGCTATTGACATTTAGCCATATAAGGGGGGTTGAGGACGCGACTGTCTCATTCCGGCAAATACTCTGCCCATTTGTTCATCGTTGGAGCAGGGAATGGCATGACTGAATTGACTAGCTCATTGCCACTGGTTCAATTAAATAGAGTGGGCCTACACCTTTAGCCTTGAGGGTCGCGCTAGAGTGGCCCGCAGCCTTGGTGTGCTGCGGGCAGCCCGCTAATCTGTTTAACCATGGTTAACTAAGGACATGAAGACAGCCGTGGCCATTAGTGAGTGTTTATGTCTACAGAGAAATGGGCACAGGTAGGTGGAGGCAGAGATAGCATATCATCCGTGACTCTCACTCCCATACACACACACACACACACACACACACCGCCTGCCTATTCAGCTGAGGGAGACCAGGGCCTCTAATGAGATAGTTTTCCATTCTGTCGAATATCAAACAAAGAGGCAACGAGCTGCCACATTTCAGTTGCCCTTATGCACAGTATATGGAGATGAGATTAGATACTGGCTGACTGGAAAGTACTTTATCTGATGGCCAGAAGACTAGTAAGTGTGAGTGCAAGTGGAATAGTTTCACCTCTCAGGGTAAAAAAGGACATGGGCTGCCCCCTCCTCCCTACCCCACTGTGCTCTGTGCTCCTCTTCCTCTGGACAACCCGTCCCCAGGCGCGCACAAGATCTGACACACTCTGATTTAATCACATGGAGAACGGGAAGACATACCATCAATGCCCGCTATACCACAGTGAGCCTCAACAGTCCAGCTTAGAAGAGATCGCTGTATCAGGTGCAGCTTTCAGCCTCTCTAACTCAACGCCCAGGTTCACAGAGCGACAGAGGGCTTGCTCCGGTCTGTCAGGGGGGGGGGCCCTCCCCCGTTGCCGAGGTCGCAGCCCTTTACACGCTAATCGGGTTGGCTGCAGATGCGGCTGAATAACATGACCTACATCAATGGAGGGCATTGACAGTGTGTAGATATCCCTGTGTGCGCCCCACCCCCACTCCGCTGCACTGGATGTTCTGTTCTCTCGGTGGCGGCGGCGATGATGATGATGATGATGGTGGTGCTGCTGGTGGTGGTGGGGTTGTGCTGCAGATCCCTCGCGTGAGAGATGCGTGTGGCAGCTGGAGTTGGGTGGAGGTGAACTATGCTGCGTTGCAGGCTTTAGATCCCCCTCTTCCTGCCGGTAGTAATCGACACCACCTCGGCAGGCCCTGAGACACGCCACGCTCCCCCGCCCCTCTGCTGTTTGGCTTTGCATTAGAGCCGGCTCGAGAACAGAGGGAGGGGCCGGCGGGGTGGGGAGGGTGAACAGACAGAGCCGCTTTTATAAGGCGAGCTGCTCCGGAGCTAACTAAAGAATACATGAGAGCTCTGGGGTCTATTGAAAGCAGGGCAGTGGACAAGAGCTGTTTTGGTTGGGGGATGAACGCCACCCATGGTCCATTTTCTACGGTCGTCGAAGTCTAATCCATATGGAGGCTCTCCTGTTGATATTGAAACATTGCTCAGGAAGTTCACCTCCAGAGGAACCGTTAGGCCAGGCAGTGGAAACAGTGCATCTCTGCACCCCCCTGAACATGATGCCCCTCCCCATGTCCGTCACAGGCCAGGAACTCTGATGAGCTGAGGATTAAGACGGCCAAGATGGCAGCTTTGGTTGGGCTCGTTTTTACATCCAAAGGATCAAGAAGATTTGACTAAATACGACTTTGTTTCCACTGCATACATTCAGCAACACGTGAGCCTTATGGAATTCATTTACAGTCCCCTTGGCTCGGTCACATGCCCTTTTCTTTATCGCAAGACAATAAAATCTAGGAAGACAGTCATGTATCATATCTTTTCAAAGATAGCGTATCCGATAACATATTACTAACACACAGCCTGGAATTTGTCCACCAGTCATTCACTCCCAGAATGAACAGAACAGAAGTGCCTTGTCGCTCCTCTAGACTCCACCGTAAGATACCACACAGAACCAGGCGTGTCGCTTTATGGAAGTCTCCGTTGGAAAAGGGCTTGGCTGGAAGGAAGGGCGGATATCCTGCCGTGTGGTGGGTAGACAGGCTGACCCCTTGTTCCCCAACGAAGCTCTTACCCATCGCCGAGCCAAGGTCAGGCTGGTGTTTAACGCGGGACATACCCACCGTCTCCCTCCCACTTGGTTATTGCCATGACGCCCCCAACAGCAACATGGCGTGCTGTGTAGCCGAATGTGACAAAAAAATAGTATTGGGAGGTAGGAAAACACATGTAAGGATTCCTGTTTAATTTTCCGTGTGGACTACGGGATAATGACAGTAAAGTGCTAGTTCGCCAACTAAAAATAGAGAGCGCACGTGTGCAGAGTTGAATCTAAAAAGTCGTAAAACCATGAAAGGGCTGTCTATTGCCAGGTGGTGCTGCCTTCAACAAGAGTTAGAGGCCTCTGGGGCACCAACACAATGCCAGAGGTGCCCCCAGTGAAGCACAAAAGAAGACAAAACGTCCACCCGACTGTAAAATATGTCATTAAGCCTTTTGTCTACGAGGAATATTGTCCCGGTTTCTCCCAGTGCTTAAGAGAAGCTGTGTCCTAGCCTTGTGCACTGACAGGATGGCCTTTTTCTGAAGCACAGCAGCGGGGGTGCACAGAAGGTTCAGGCTGTTCTATCTGAAAAGACATGACCTGTAATGAGCTCGTCAGGGGCCATCCTTTGGACCGAGATGGCAGTTTACATGACAGAACTGGGCGCAGGGTAATGAGGACGTCTCTGATCGATGACCACAAGACACCTTTGGACTGAAAGAAGGCTTTTTTGGACCTCCTCTTCACAGATGAACCACAATGTGTCTGAAAAAGGCCAAGGGAATGACAAACAAGCATCTCCATAACAAATCCAAATCTCCTTTACTGCTCAGACTAATTACCCTTTTGCGGTCTGACGGTCATGTTACTACATAGTTTGCTTTAGTTCCACTTGACTACAAAAGCTGCACCTAGCTGCGCGTCAGTATCAATATTATGATCCAATGTTCCGCAGCATAGGGCAAGTGTATGTGTCGGAAGGAAACCCCACATATCTTTCCAGCAGATCAGACAAAGCTGTCTGGTAACCTTGGACCCCCAACCTGCAATTCCAGCCTTCAAACTCTGAACATTATAATGAGCCATTTGTATTCTGCATGTATTCCCTTGTCTGCTGCTACCCAGTGCCCCTACCTAGTATCCTATAGCCCAACAAACTCAACACAACAAAAAAAAGGTCACATGGTCTATGTATTTACCTTTATGGATAGAGAGGTTGATTTGGTTAATGAATCAGACCCACGTGATCCCTTGTAAAGCTTGTGATACCGGATTAGAACCCATTATGAATTTGTACAGCTAACAGGCCTATCGTTAGATCAGATTAGGCCTCTGGCATACCAGCAACATTGTACTAACATGCAAGGATATTAATCACAAGGTGCAATCACGGGTTGGTCAATAGTACAAGTAACTCAATTTAACGAGTATGATAGTGAATTTAACTATACACCATACGCACACACAGTATTTAGTAGTATTTTGTCAACCTCCTATATGGTAAATGGCCGAAGCATTTTGATCAGAACAAGCTAGACAATGATAGCTTTTGAAACCTTGGCATGTGATTTGGTACAGACAAACTGCTTTATATTACAATTACTACATGACCTTGGTAGTGCAGCTAGTTCAGATACTACCCTAAATGTTCTGGATTGCCAAACAGTTACTGAAGTTCACAGGTCCTGTTGCACTGACAAATGATAATCAACATGCTTTTGAAACTGAAATGCCTAGGATCGAGTCAACTAAGGACTATTGCTCCTTTTTTATTATTGTTATTATTTTTTTGATTGCAACAGCAATGAACATCAATTAAACAGTGGTGTTCGGTTTGGGATCCATGCTTTCTTCACTCGACTGCTAGAGGCTGACAAAGAAACGTGCAGCGTGTTCGCGAACAGCTCTCAAGAGGACTGCAGGTTGACTGAGGCAAGGCGGGTGAACTCAGATAACCCACATTCTCTGATTACCCAAACAAATGAACAGGAACACTCATCATTCACAGAGCACACAAAGTACTCACACAGTAAAATACTGGAGTCTGGAGCAATGCTCTATTAGTAGGCTACACGCCAATAGGACAGACAGACAGTAATTGACAGACAGAAAAAAGACTCAAATTGCACTTACACGATTTCGTAATAGGCTACTTAATAAAATGTAAAGTATATCAACCTTTATGGCATGAACACATCACTTTATGCTACAAATATATGCTTGCTACAAATGCAAAGAAATACATATATTATAATATTCTTATACCAAGGGGAAGATAGAAGGCTAAAACAAATTATTAGACAGTTATTTGAATAAGTGCAATCTAGTGATCAGATCATATTAATGACAGAATAATGAAGACATAATATTGCATAATTCGGCGATTTGTCCTTTTGTCTTTTGAATGTACAATTGTTGAACTGTGTAAAATGTAATCTCAGCATAATAGCCCTTTATGGTATCCACTATAGCCTTTCTGAGCTCATCTAGTTGAGTCTGTTGCTGGCCAAATCAGCTGGCAGTCTGACTAGTGGGGGTGTGGCGCATCACAACAAAGGACTTTGGGTAGACATACTGCAGAATTTTACCAAGCCCCATTTTATATCCGTTTTTTTAACTCAATGTGTTCTGAAATTACTAATTCATGACATGATGCTCATTTGTGGCAACAAGGTGGTGAATGATGGGATACATTTGGAATGGATTATTCTCTTGTCTCAAGCGACGTTAATTACTCTGCGGTGTGAGGAGTTACTGGTACCACCAAACTTATTGAGCAACTTTGTTTGCATGCCAGTTCAATGTTGCCATTTCGAAATATTATTTGATAGGCTGCTTAAATGTGTAAATTATGCTAAGATTCGACCTTTTCTCCATGTTATGCTGTTTACCATTTCTTATAAATGTCTCTGGTGTAGGCCTAAAGATAACAAGAAATGTCAAAAAGATAGTCTCGAGTCTTATGGCTACATCTGCAGTCAACGTCCAACGCCCAACATAGGGGGTGCAAAGGGGTTGAGTGGAAGTGCCACAATGCCTGGCTACCTCGAGTGGGCGTGGCACGATGTGTGATTCCCTCCCCCAAATCAAAATAAGAGCAGCCTATTATAAAAAAGTTTGAATCTACCCAACTTCAGGATATATTGTAAATATATTTGCTTACTTCAGTCTGACGCTTAATAGTCATAAACTGGATATAGACCGTATCTTGAATAACGCCATCTGTAGTTGACTGAAAGCATCAGCTTAATAGCTGGAGTGTGAATTAAGCTTTTAGTATTCAAGTCAAATACATCTAATTTAGTGAATACCACGCTATCTTGTAACTAGATAATAGGTTATTTCATGCAAAGATATAAACAATTGATTCCGATTAAACTGACCTGTATGTGTCCTTAGATGGGCTTTGAGGTGGGAAGATTTTCCATAAACTTTGTCACAACCTGCATAGTGGCATTTGTGCTTTTTCTGTGGTGACTCGTGTTCAATTCGACCTCTCAATCTTTTGCCTCTTTGTTTGAGCGCAGGATCGGAGATGGTGGTGGTAGGTGTGGCAGAGTTTCCATCATCTATAAGGTTCGGCATGCTCTCCTCCTTTATTTTTGCCTGATCGGCAGCATTGTTGGGGGTTTGTTGGTTAAAATCCGCCAAAATCCTTGCCACCACAAATAGAGAGGAGTTGTCCTTAACCAAAGGTTCTTTTATTTCTTCCCCGTTCCTTGGAGCAGCCGCAATTTCAGGTTTCATCTCCCTATTCCCTTTTGGACCGTGAACAATTGCACGACTAGACATTGAAACAAGGCACTCTGCTGCAAAGTGATCCATTTCTATTTGGGAATAGCAACTATGTATTTATGACATTCAAAAATGGATAGCTCTAAAAGAAAAACTTGTTCCGTGGTTCCCTTTGTGTGATGAAGAGGTCGCTGTCATTAGAGAACTCACTTTAGGATCTTACCCGGCTTTCCAAAAACATTAACATCCTAGCAAGGAAACGTCTTCGTTCGAGATGTAGGCCAACGAAATGAAAAGTTTTCTTTTTAATGTACTTATGCAGTAAATAATAAGTCAAAGAACTTTGATATCTTCATAACTCCCATCGCGGCTGCATTACACTCAACCATAGGCTGTCTATACTGAGCGCATGTAACGCTGATTGTATCCATGCTGGGGGCGTGTCGACCGGTAGCGTTCGGCAACGTCGTCAGTGTGGCTGCCTATTCATTGGATAGCGCTTGTCCCTAAATGCACTGTGTTAACCCCCTCCCAAACTTCTGACAAAAACTTGATGACCAGTTTAGGCAGATTTTTTCATTTATTTTCCAATATCCCATTACTGAAATGCATTTTTTACAAGAAATTTCAATTGTCTGTTAAAAAATATTCAATAAATCAGCAATTGTGATAAAAATGCATAGCTTACATTTTTCCAAAGTATCAAGTTGGTCCCATGACAAACTGAAAAAATACCATATCCCTGGTTCCACTTGAGAATAAAAGAGGATGTTATTTGTTATAAATGCTAACACATGTTTGTAGACACTGCATGTGAAAGTATTGCTGCTATCAGTGTAGTCTGCGTAGTTCTCTGATATTGTTTCTGATACACCTTTCCCAAATATCAAGTTGGTCTCATAACAAACTGAAAAAAATACCATATCCCAGGTTCTACTTGAAAATAATAGAGGATGTTACTTGGCATGAATGCCAACACATGTTTGTAGACGCTGCGTGTGAAAGTATTGCTGTTATCAGTGTAGTCTGTGTAGTTCTCTGATATTGTTTTTGTTTTATTCCAGGGAACAAGCTGTGTACCTCCAGAACCCTCCATCTGAGTGGACTGTGTGGGTGTTGCCAACTGGAGACCTGCCAGAGACCCTGAGCATGTCTATATCCATTCTCACCAAGCAGAGATAGGGAACACCAGAGCAACAACAAAAAGTCAATATGGGTCCAAAACTATTTAAAAGTACTCTCAGCAGTTGTCATCGTGATTACCTAATTAATGGCACTGTTTACCAAACCCAACATTTGAACTGTCTTTTATTGTTCACATTCATCAAACCTGCTTCTTTTGGTGACCTTCTTGCTCATGGTGATTTTGTTATGAATATCATGCAAACATTACAAAATAGGCATGTAGTAAGAAAGCTAATTTAGTAGTTAGGGCTACAACTGATTTTCTCTTGTGAGAAGGAACACACTTAATTAGTGTTCTGCACTAAAGCCCACACTAGTACGTTTCTGCCAGTTTGGTGTGCACAAGGCGACGTGGGATTCAGAAGGCCATCTGGCTGTATTACTTTACATATTCTTTCAACATTAGAGCTCTGTGTTCTTGTATTTCATGTTGTGCTTTGACAGCTCAACAAGAGGCACTTCCTCTTTCTCAAAATCTTCCTCAAATGCTATGGAAACTGCATGTGTTTATGAAAACTCTGAAAGAACCAGACTAAAGCTTCTGCTGTATGAGAAAAGCCAGCCAAAATGTTAAACTGCCATGATGACAAAGGGAGATCCTAGCGTTCAATGTGAGTGCTTGGAAACCTATGGCACACTTGTGATTTCTGTTTTCACCCTATTTAAAGTTACTAGAGGTAGTTTATGTTTAGGAGATGACTTTGGTGACCTGTACAGTTTGCGTAGAGTAATTATTTTCCCTAACCATCGCAAAGAAGACATGCAGAATGCTTGTGGTCACTGCATATTGCTAGTACAATCAACGACTATACTCCAAGTATGGGCATCTCTTCCTGATGTAGTGACGCACTTCCTTGTGCCATAAAGGAATTCGTCACAGTTTCGCAGGAGATCGTGCTCAGTGGCAGACAAAATTAGTGTTAAATATTGAGACCTCAAGAGGACTGAAACGTGTTATTTTAATTCTCTCATAGCAGTGTGCTGTCAGAAGAACTGTATTGATAATTCATTAATAAAAAAAAGTTGCCAATAGTTGCTTTAATGTACCAATTTTCTGGCAACTGCCTAATGTCCCTTCATCACATTGCTTTCACAGCAAGGAGTGTTACATCTCACGTTTAGCGTAGCAATGTGATGACTGAAGAAATCTTTTGTGCCATCCCAACGACCAGCCGCCCACACCCAGGGCAGGCTCCACACTTAGAGGCCTGGCGGACACACATCATTCTCAGGACAGCGGGGGAGGGACAGTGGTTCAATTCGCCTCTCATTGGCTATTTGTAAAGGGAGAGTTCCTCAGTGAGCACAGAACATCCTGAGCATTAGGGGCAGCTGGCTGGCCTATCCACCCAAGGCCAGATAATGAGAACACACAGACACCCCTGCGTTTCTGGACCTATATAACTCAGGTGGTCACGTTCCATCCTGATAAGACTTTAGACGTACTAAAGACCTGGATAGGTTGTGTTGTAGGTGGGTGGCGTGCCTTTAAACAATAAACGTGATTTCAAGAATTCACTCCTTTTTATGGACTGTCCTTGCTGTCAGGTTATTAGTAAGTGTTTCTTCACTCTATTGGTTTTCTCCGTGTAGACTTCGCAGCAAGCCACTGGGACCCCTTGTTTGTTGAGACTAACAAAGCTGGCAAGCCCTAATGGAATTGTAGATGAACACATTTTGATAACAGAGTAGGTAAAACTGTAGGTGTAAAGTTCGAGAAGTAGACAGTGTCGTCTCAGTATACAGTTCAAAGGGTCAAAAGCTGACGGCATCATACACTTCCTTTAAGAATGAGTTATGATAGTGCGTGATCATGGCACCACGGTGCAAACCCATGTCTCTGTAATTGTGCAGTTGCGTATTTGTTGGTAAACGTTCTGAACACTGTTATCTTATGGGGTCAAAAGTAGTCACGTCATTAAGGTTTCCCGGGAAGAAGTAAATAAGTCCAAACTCCAGGTTACTGGAAGAGTGGGAGTGTGGTTTGGCATTCGTCCCGCAGGAGATTCAAGCTGCTCGTGCCACAGTGTTTGTTACCTCCTTATCAGCCACCTCCCACTGTCATAACACCATCATAATGCTAACTAAGAACGCAAACCAAACAAGCAGTCAAACAAGTAGTAAGAGCTTTGTGCAGTGTTGGCACAAAGGTAGTAGCCGTCTATTAGCGGGTTAAACCAAAAAAAGAGGGAGGGAGTAATTGCTTTTCATTGTGTTTATCTAGTTGTATATATTCATTACACAGCAGGCAACACAGTTTGAACTGTTATGCCATAGTCACGTAGGAAATTCATTTATTCATATTTTTACTGCCACACAAAATAATATTATTATAGACGCCATAATCTGTTAAATAGGGCATCTCTTTATTCTGAACAAAAGGACTCAAAAATAAGTTTCCCTTGACCCTTGACCAAGCCTAAGCCATGCTCAGGTACGCAAGCCGACTGTGTGCATTATTTCTGTAACTCGGTACATGGTGGCTTTGTGTGCTTTACACAATGCAAGTCAAAAGAGCACAGTGAAGTTGACACAGTTTTGCTGTTTCACCCTTTTGCCTGGGACCAGCGGTCCTATTCAGAGTACATTGATCCGTGCAGTGGCTTGTGTGGGATATGCCTTGCAGGCACAGGAGAGGAGAGCGCACTGTGACAGGCTGCATTCAGCCGGACGGTGAGACCGCAGGCACTGCATTAATGCACCCTGCTGATGCTACGAAATGAGCGGCCCTTTTTTTCACTCTGGCCATTCAACTCGTGAGGCACTCACACAACACGTCATGCCCCTGGGGTTCTACTCTACGCCACTCACTATACCCAAGGCAATATACATGAACACTGGTTCCATAAGGGGTTTAGTTTGTCGGTTAATACAGGTGATATACAGCTGAGCATGTCTTAAATGGAGACCTTTCTCAAACGCTTAGAGGGGTTTTCAAATGGGCCGTGTATGAAACCTGAACAATAGCTTGACCTGATGGGTCATGTGAGGATTTCAGGATAATCCCTCTAGAGTGCAACAAGCTGAGACCCTGAAATGCCCCAAGGTATCCCTCAAGCGACACAATGTAGTCCAATGGTGAAAGGGCTAGGATCACCAATATAGGTTGAGAATACAGAACAGAGGTGACCTCTAGCCTCTGTAATAGGCCATTGGTCAGACTGACCTTTTGCACTATTCACTATCAAGCTATTTCCAACTACTGTTATGTTGATTGTTGTCACTGCATTGACAAGTGACAAACATATTTTCTTTCAGAGCCTGAATGAAAGACTGCTTGCAATTTGCTACCTCGCATGAACCACTGCTACCTCACATGAACTGCTATGAGCTACATTACAGAATAACTGTGGGCTCTCTGCTACTCCTGCTATCTGTTTCTGTTTGAATTGTTATGAAGTTATAGACAAATGAAGGGATTCTTTATTCAAAACAGTGGGTTTTACAAAGTGTGAGTCCACCATCAAATCTATTTGTTTTCAGTAATATTTCAAATGGGTTAACTTTGTCATCTGGCAATAAATCTACACTCATAATACATAAGGATAAAGCAGACCACATATTTATCCATTTGTTATAAATGCATTATGAAGTATCTATTAAAACATTTACAGCAGTTGGATAGTTTACCCCATTACGTCTGTCAGATTTTATCGAGCTTTGTTCAGGCAGAAGAAAAGTATCTGTGAGCTGCCATATTCAGGTCTCATCACAAATGGAGTTCAAGTCCAGGCATTGGCTGGGCCACTCAAGGATATCAAAGACTTCAGTTCATTGTCGTCCTAATAGTTCACCAGTCTGAGCTTGCGTCCATTCTGGCTCACATTTCTCTTCAAGGACGTCTTTGTGTTGGGCTGCCTTCATCTTTCTATTCATTCTGACCAGTCTTCCTTTCCATGCTGATGAGAAGCCTCCTCATAGCACAACTACCACATCCTTCACCATACAGTAGAAATGTTATTGGCCAGGTGATTAGCAGGACCTCTTCTCGTCAAGAGTAGCACTTGGGGTTTTTCCCAAAGAGATGTTTGTCTTAGCAGATCATACTCGTTATTCATGTCCTCAGAATCCTTTAGGTACAACTTTGCAAACTCCAGGCCAGGTATTATGTTTTTACTTACAAATAGATTCTGTCAGTAGCCACTTAACAATAACATCAAGGTCTGATTTACAGATTATTTTAGAGATTGTTATCCATCAAAATATGTTTACTTGTCTCTGCAGTTAACTTCTCAATCCGTTCTAGTGGTAACTTCCCTGACTTCTTGCCTGCTCACTTAGTGTGACTGGGCACACAGCAAGGATAAAGAATCCACAGGGTTCAAACTTCTTCCATTTGACATTGTTGGTGCCCATGTGTGTTCCATGTAAATCTCGTAGGCTTCACTGCGAATTGGGCCAATTTATATTCAGTTCACAGTTGCGTCGATTGCTAAATTCAATCAATTGCATTTTCAACAAGTTAACTTTAAGTTCTAGAGTTATCTCAAAAGCAATCTTATCAAAGCAAAAAACATGTCTAATAGCCTGAGGGTAACAGGTCCAGAAAATCTTGTATAAGATGATATATCTATTTATAAATATATATACAATGAAATGTGTACATAACAAGAGCCATATTTTAGTTTGTGCAATTTAGTCTAAATTTTATTTAACCACCTGTAGCGTAACACCTAAAAAGTATACTGTCTTCCTTCAGTCATTTAACTGATTGCTTTTGACTGGAAATCTACAGACCTTAATGAAAACAATATGCGAATAGCTGAAACAGTTAGCATTTCTAAATACCATAATCTTTCCTCACATTTAACTGAGGTTGTTTTGATCCGAATGCACTCTTAAGTCACTGAGTTCGCTAGTGGGCGAGGCACCACTACTGCAGAGCATCGCGCGCAGTGCTCAGACTTGTGAAGAAAAAACACACGGATGGGTGAATAAATGAAAAGCCAGAAGTTTTGATTCATCAAAGACTTACTTCTAGCGATCGTGGGTTTATAAAAACATAAATCGTGTTTTAAAAAATCCGACCCTTCATAGGTTGCTAGGTGGGCTGTAAACTGTTTCTCCTCGAATGACCCCAGCGCCGAATAGAGAACATCCCGTTCCTGAGATATTAATAGTCCCCTTGCGTCACCAAATTGTAGTAGACTGCTTGCTAGACACGCGATGGTGCCAATACGCAGTCAGCAACACATTCTCCTAAAGCAAACATGGTTATAAAACATAGATAGTCATCAGTCAGTTGGCTGCAGTGGGTAAGAGCGTTGTCAGTGGGGAATAGGAGACGCATCCTAGTGGTAGTGAGAATTTGCCTATTGTGTTCAGGAGCTTTGAGTCGGTGAAAAACATAATTTGTTACTTCAGCATATTATCTTTATAGACTAACTAGTCTGTTTTTAAGGCACGTTGAATTAAGAATTACGTTTTGTTATTCCACAATGTATGCAGCTAAAAGTTTTTTGTAAGTCCCCCTCAGTCCAAATGTGCATACACAGGTATTTTACTGAAAGACACACCTTCAACATACTATACATTTGAAACGAGCGCAAAATAGTTAAACTCAAGATGTTTTTATGTTGAAAGTACACTGCACAATAAGCCATATGTTAACTCGGTCCCTTCCCCCAGTTTTCCAGCTCTGCGAGGATGGGCTTGATGGCTGGGAGGGCTTTGACTGGCTCGAGAGGGGGAGGGATGGATAGATGGAGGGAGGTCTGTTCCTGTTGCTATATGGTCTAGACTGTCTGAGTCTGCAGACATGTTAAGAATTTGATTAGACACTTGTACACTGGCAGAACTACACTTTTTCTAAGCCAAAATGTTAGAATAGGCATAATGGTGTGGAACACATGGTAGACACAAGACATCTTTGATCACCATAGACAAATGAGCTAGATGAGGTGATGGGCTATCAATGCAGACCTGTTATATACAGTATACTTTGTCGTGGTGATAGGCACCATACAAATTAGAGTGCACCACAAAACACACAGGACATTCACTTGAAGTGTGACACTCATTATTTTGCATGATATATACTGGCACACTGACTCGGCAAATCCGGGGAGAGATGTCGTTCAAATTGATGGTTACGGAAAAATTTCTTTCTTTCTTTCTTTCTTTCTTTCTTTCTCTCTTCTGTCTTTCTTTCTTATAGTTCCTGCTGCACAGTGAGTTGTAAGTACAAATCTGTAAATACTGCAGTATTAAGTTGTATCATAAAGATTTAGGAGCCGTCAAGCTGCACCCTTAAGTTGAGTCTTGGCTCCAGGGAATTGCTGTCTTCCACCACTCTCTACATGGCATGACATGTGTGGCAGCAGATTTACTATTTCTCATTTGGCAGAGATTTTTAAAACAGGAAAAATTACTGTCAGTGTCAAAAGTGCATTCTACAACGAAACAATGAGGAAAGTGCTGTGTACCTGTTTGTTCTCCAGTTTTATAGCAAAGCCCAGAAAATAAGATTTATTCTAAAGGTCAAAACAACAGCAACTGGTTATAGTAAAAAAAAATCCCTCAATTAGAGGAGAATGCCCCAACAAGGCTTTCAACTATGACGAAGAAAATACAATACCAAAGAGCAGTCTTGGTATAATTCAATTGGTTTCTGTTGCTTTTGGAACTTACTGAAACATTTAAGATTAGCCCATATATACAGCGTAGAACCTATCACACAATATGGACCAAATTAAATTCTAATGTCTCACTGCCAAATCTTCCAAAGTCTCGAACTGAAAACAAAGGGTGATATGACTTTTTAACCTAGGGTCCCTAAAATGGAATCTTCTTAAGAATCCATCCAAAAGACTTATCTGTCAAAATAAGCGTTGTTGAAATGAGCGGACCTTTAATAAGCCAGTTACCATTGCCTCCTTGTAAGAGTATGATCTCTGAGCCACTTGAGCCTTGGTTCAGGTCTTGGCAACCGCCTGCAGTACAGTATGTGTCCACATTGTTTCTATAGTATCATTCTTCCATTACATTTAAATATAAACATATTTTATTTATTTGTTTATTTATTTAATTTAATTTTTTTATCAATTATTTTTTGCTGATTATTGTTGTATGAATAAAATATATAAATATAAATATAGTTGAACTTAATTCAAGTGTATATTAAATTAAATGAAAAAGTAAATATGTAAATATGGCATCAGACACACATCATGAACACCAGTAACAAGTTGACGCAGTGAGAAGCAAAAACAGTCAGAATCTCCTTTGAACGTAGCTATTTCCCTATTAGAGGAGTCTTTGACCTTAGTCAACTCATGTCTTTATAGATTGTCTGCTCCTTGAAGCCTAGCCAATTAGTTCAGGCCATTTACTTAGCCCCCCTCCACCATCTGGGTTTCAGATCTTCCAAGGCCCCTGTAATGAATTCAGCCACACATAAGGGGCCATAGATAACGACAAGCCCCCTATCATCCACAGAATTAGACAGGTGCTTGCCCATTAGTTTGACTGGTGGTTTATATGGTGGGCCACACTCCCTTACCAGTCGTTTACGAGATGAGAGTCCTATCTTACACAACGTTTTTTGTTTTCTGTTTGTATACCCAACATTGTCACGTACTTATAAGTTATGTAACCTTCTTCCCACGCAATTTGAGAGCACTTGGCTGAAGCCTTGTATTTTGAGTTCCAATCAGTTTTTGGAATGATTAATAGTGATATTATATATGGCTTTAGTGTTACTGACCAAAGGGAAATATAGGCCACTGTTATATATTTTAAACATTATAATAACTTTCTATGATTAATGCAAAAATTATGTAAAACACAGTACTTGATTTTAAGTGTTTAAAATATATGGTTTATTTACATGATATGGCACATTTAATATTATATAAACTAAACTATGGGAATATATATGCAAATAATGTTCATATGTCAAAATGTATGATTTGATGTAAATGATTATATATCTCTACAGCATTTTGCATTTGCACAGTATTACATCAGAGTACTAAAAGTGTGACAGCATTTCCGGACAAGATGCAACAATTTGGCATGGCTACACTAAACCATAATCCACCTCACCAGTCAAAGTGATTAAAGTATGAGGCTGAAGATATGACGTCTCAGCGAGAGGTCTTCAGTCTTTGTTTGTTTTTCCTCTTATCTTTACAGCACATCTCAACGGTGGCCTCCAACCAGATGAGTCGGGAGTGCAGCACTGGTGATAAACGCCCATTGTCCCTGGCGCCAATCCACCCTTGTGTATAGTCACTCCTCTGCTCTTTACAGTGTAATCACAACAGCAACTAGGCCACCATATTATGTTCTCATTGTTTTCAATTAAACCCTGGTGATAAACGCAATAAATAGGTAAACAAATGATAAAGCGTCATTTTGGACTTGTATATCATCATTTACTGTAATGTTGAATGCGTTTTGTTGAAAGAAGTTGTACTCTGATCCAAGTTAAATTCTGTAAACTGTAGTTTACGATATATGGTATATAAACTGTAAACTACATATGAAGTGTTGCAATAATTCGAGAGTTTAAGAGTTATAATAGTCAAGTTTCCTTGACCATGCCCATATATAGATTTACTTGTTTGGCATTGGAACGGAAATGGCGTGCTCTTAGCCTTTTTAATTATCCTCGGTTTTATGTTATGTTGAGCAATAAACTTCTGCCAGGAATACATGCTTATCTAGTATGCAGCCGACTATCATTTGGCTTACAGAAAGCATTCCAAATATTGACTGACTATGGCTTATAATGCTCAATAATCCAGTTCATGGCACCACTTTCACTGCAGGGGCTATCAAACAGACACATCAATGGGTATTGACTTTGGGTGATTACATCCTGTGCTGAAATTCATTTACATTTATCAAACTAGCATGGCTAAGTGTAGGACAAGTAGCCTTGCAGGGCATTGGGACAATATTGCCATGTTACTAATAATTTATTTACATTTACTTTGTCAAAAACAATGATTGTAGATTGATCATTGGCAATTTTGGGCTTTTTTCGCTCAAGGTCCTTAGTCCTTAGTCCTTAGTCCGAAATCTCCATCAAATATGTACTTCTGTTCACCACTCTGTTTCACATTAAGGTGCACCTTTTCACATCTCTTAAGTACACGTGGAGCATAAATATGAGCTGTCTTCCTTAGGTTAAGGCCAGTACCCTATCGAAAGTAATGAAAAATGTGTGGAGAAAAACACATTTTGAACCCGAATCCCACATCTGGCTGCTTAGATGTTGGACATGGACTTGATACTGGACGTTTACACAGCTGAGGGTCTGTGAGTACTATAGGGTGACTGATATCCTAGCTATTGCTGAATGAGAAAAGGACTTTGCTAACACCATTCCTACTGAGTGGGTAAACTAGGAGGCTCCATATGGACCTAAACCAGGGGGAGAAGTCTCTACATGTCATTATGCAATGGATTCAGTGTTTTGGGGGTGACTTCCTGCAGGTCAAAGGGCCTGCTGCTTTATAGCCCTAGAACATCCTGGGATTTCCCTGCAAACCTGTCGGCTGTGTCCAGGTCAGCCTGTGAAACGGATTATGGGGCGGTGAGAGAGCCACGGTGAGAAACACTTGGACATGCACCCTCCAGCAGATGCAGCGCTGGCCATTTAGACATGGAGATTCATGGAATGCGTTCCTCCCCCTGGGGCAAGCTTCCAAGAACTGTTTGCTCTGGATGGGGTGATGTTTCCCCAACTCCTTGCAGGGCAGACAGCTGTATGTGTGCATGTGTTTGCAGAGGCTTGCCCTGTTGTGGCTTATAGGGGTTGTTAGCAACAAATGTCCTGCAAAAGCAAGTAACTAATTTATCTTACACTCCTAAGAGGTTGTGACTAGGTGACTTGTGACCATATTCGTAGCCTAAACATGCTAGTGGTAATTTATTAAGATGCGTGCCTTGAGGCAACTTCCTCCTCAGGCCCTGTTCTTCCCCGCCCTGAGAAGTAAAGTTAGCTCACTTCCTCTGGCACTCACTGTGGCGAGGACACCATGACCCCTACCTGACCCTGCAGCTTCGAGGCGACGCACAGTCCACTGCACTGTCTCCCTTACCTCTGGAGGGCTGGAAAACACTTCAATCTTTTGTTTCACCCTCGGCTACAGTCGACCCTGGAGCCTGCCTCAACAGAATTGTGTCCATTTACACAGAAAAGTTAGTTTTTTGTTTTCTTGGAATGACAGTCATACATTTATATATCTTAAAAGGGGTTGTTCCTCCATAGCCACATGCACAAGAGGCAATAGCGTCCATTCAAGCAGTGAGCGCCTTCTGCTTCAAGTCTAACGTCACCGTGAGTTCTCTGGAGAGACATAATAATTGTAGAATGTTCTTCAGGTCACACCATTGAGGAAGTTGCTCCAGTCATTCTGTGGCTGTTGATGTTACTGCTGTGTTCTGGGGCCTGTCTTGTAGCGGCGAGTCCACTGAAACAGCTGCTGTCTTTATCACATGTCCTGTGTTTTCTATGCTTGGCAACAGCTTTGAGATGTTTTGATTATGTCCTCAAAAGATGATGCAATCGAATGCGGTCTGTATTAATTGGCAGGTGAGGCATCACATATTGTTTACTCGCTGACCTGCTTAAATCCTGCAATGGAGCTGACTTGATAGGAAACAGCTCTCATCTACATCCCTTGTTTTATTCAACCTGTTGTGTTTTTGTTAAACTGTCGCATTGAACTTGTGTTGCATGGTGTTGCAGCAGTGGTCACTCTAGTTCACAGGCTAAAGCGGGACTCCAACATGTCCTTGCATGACTCACTTACAGCTCAGTGCTATAGAACTGTTTACTGAGCAATCCATTCACACTGTATGTTTGGTCTATCAGGTGGGTCAACGGACTCATAGAACCTGACCTACAATCCAAATATTTCACTCCTTCCCTGACACACTACCATTTGCAAAAACACACACAAACAAATGTGTCAAAAGGATTCACAGGACACTACAGCAAAGTAGCAACATTTAAATATAGCCACTGCGTAACAGGTTTTATTTTCGGGCGGCAAGACCTTTGTCTACATAGCCAGTTGACTGCTGCCACTAGAGACACACCACACCTGAAGGTCTCTTGTGAAAGGGCTGCTGATCTCCATGACAACCCAACGGGAGGGTTGCTGACTAACCCATTACACTATTCACGGGCACCAACTTGGGCCAATGTTGGTTAATGCAATTGGTGTTATTGCTGTCGTAGACCTGGCAGAAAATCCACACATCAGTAATTATGGCATATTGATTTTGGTGCGTTGCCAAGCCAATGTGGCATATTTGTCTTGGCTACGTGCTTGTTATCACTCGTGTGCGGTGGTTATTTGGGTTTCCTCCCCAAAGGCAAAGGCTTTGTGAAAAAGATCTCTGTTATCGGAACATCACAATATTTACATAGTTGAGAAAAACTAAATTCAAATCAATGTTCTGCCTTGAATTCTGCCTTAAATCCAGAACAGCAAAGATTACATGTAAATCAGTACTTATGTTGAAAGACAAGATGACATTAGCACCCTGGCCCATGTGTCACACCTTTTCACCATGAAACATGTTGTGGAAAACAATATCTTTCTTGTGTTCAGCTGACAAGTTCACTCTAACCTCAGGTTGGGTCAGGTTGACATGGTTTGTATATTATGTCATTCTGACATTGATGTTTCTGTATGTGTAAACATGCTGTAATTTGAGCCAGGCTGCAATGAAGTTACTGTGAATAGCAGGGTTTACAGCGTCCCCTAGTGGCATTCTAGAGGATGTGTAATTTAGACATCCGATGTCAAGACTTTCCTCCCATAAAAAAGGGCAAGGTTAAGCAGAAATTAAATAGCCTAGTTGGTTTGTTTGGTACTGTCAAAGTCTTCAAATACATGTTTCAACAATCCAGGAATTGTAATCATGCTTACTTAAATGCAGGTTTATTTATCATAAAGTATAAAGTGAGTAAAGAAAACCATGTTAAAAAAGAAGCAGAAATCTCTCCTCACTCTAACTACCTATTTGTGATTTGTTTGCGTCTGTGAACACCCTGCTGATTTGCTGATTATATACAGTATGGTCCCATTGTGCATCTGCCTGAGTGTCTGCCTGCCTGACCCAAACATGGCCTCCGTTTGGGTTAAGCAGAGTACACTGTTTACCAAGGCACCTCTCACAGTAGTCTACTAATCTCTTATTGACATGGACAAAGCCATGCCCAGTGATAAGTGATAAAGCTCATTTGTGTCTGCTTACCAGGAGAAATTAGGCATTATCTCCACATAGGAGGTGGCCAACAGAGATGCAGTGCAATGGTGAACCTGACACAGGGAATACTCATCTCATCTGCCACTTATCCGCTGTTTGGAAGATCTTCATATCCTGGCCTATAGTCCTTGACAATTCAGTGAAGACCTCATGTCATAGTGTCCTCGCTGTGCCAACAAGGTAAGGGTGTGCTTGGATGCTCATTTTAATATTCTGGGTCCATCAAATTCGATAGATGGGTTGCCTTCTATGCAATTTCTTTCAAGGGAGTGTATCCTCCATTCAGCATTCAAATATTATTGGTAAAGAGATTATTAATCTCAATGGGATATTTTTTTCTGGTTAAGGTTTCTGGATAAGGTTTTAATAAAATATCAGCTCACCTTGCTTTAGCATGGCCTTTTGAAAGATGGTGCCTCAGCACTGGAGGATTTTTCTAATCATCATATTCCATAGTGAGACAAAGAGGTACCCTAGTTCTCTAGGTGGTTACTCCTAACAAATGGATTTATAATTAGCAAATGTCTAAACCTGTTCAAACATTAGTACAGAGGTGTTTCATAAGAGGCCATAAACAGTAAATGTTTCCACACACTTGAAAGTATAATTCCCTGCAGGGACCAGTAGAGGGGGTTGCTGGACTATTTTAGCAATCTTCGACTGGGATTGAACCTTCTGCTTGCAGTCTAATTTAGAAGATAATCTTTGCAGGATATTTTCCGTGTAAATACAGTTGCATGTACCCTTGAGGAAACTGCAAATGTCCCTTTGCTAAAGATTTAATCATCTGACACTATGCATAGTGCGGTATTTAGCAGGGAACAGGTCATACTTTCTCCCATTGGAACAAAGGATTAGCAAATGTGTTCCTGCTCAGCTCTTAAAAAGCCTTATTTTCACTGATGGTACCAGAAACGTACCTTAACAGAAATAAGACATGTCTTTAATCTGACAGTATGAAACAACTCAACCTTTTTCTCAGTACTGGGCGCAGTGCCACTGCCACCATTTTAAAGCTTTTGCACCCTCATGATGCTGTTTCACATTGTGTTGATTCATTAAATGCATGTGTTTTACATAATGTCTATCCAGTGCTGTGTGCACACCTACAGGACCCTTCCCGTACAACAAAGAAAATGCAGTTCAGTTTACTATGGGGCTAGATTTTGCAATTGGTTGTTGCTTGAGTTTCCTAGGATTAGTTCTGACGCAAGTCAAACTGCCTTTAAGTTCTATTATATTCAAGTTAGGTAAATCCTTGTATAGCCTTACCAAAACGGAAGCACAGACTGCTGGTCCTTTTTCTGTCAAGAGCTACTGCTTTAGGACCAAGAGCATAATCTTTTACTTATTTAATTTTTTATATTGTCTCTTTTATAAAGTATTTAAATACGACTGCAAAAACAAATGCAATCTTCTTTGTGGCCAAACACTGACCTAAAGTATAAGTACATGTGACCAGACAGGCACAGGGTTTAGATTACCATGCCTCGTTCTCTCCAAATTCTACATTTTGTTCCTCATCTGTCCATTTCGACCGTTGTCTGTGTGCCACAGCTGTGCTTATTCCGTGACCAGGTTGGACACTTAGACCTAGCTGTCTACTTACATGGCCCCTCTAAGCCTTTTTGGGGCCGTGCTGTGCCAAAGTAGATTTACCTTCAATAACCATTTATTAAATCTCTATCCATTAGACTCTGAAGCTTCCAAGAGCTGGCCGCATTAAGCCCCGATTAGAGGATGCCAGGCAGAGGAAAGGGGTCTATGTGTCAAGTGTGTTGTTGAGTGATTTATATCCCAGCAATGGGATAGCTATCTTCTCATTTGTGAGGGAGCCACAGAGAGTAGAGATGCACGACGCGATCCTCCTCTATGGCTCTGGAGTTTGCAGTGGTCCCGCCATGGTTGTCCAGCGGTGCTGAGTGACCCAGAGGAGGACTGATGCTGACACCGCAGACAGCGGCGGGAGGATCTCTGCGCGTGGGTCGGTGTGTGAAAGCTTGCGTGACTTGTGGTCAAGAGTCTAGGACATGGACAGCAAGGCCTCAGGAGGAACCTTCAAGCGGGGGTCCCTCAAGCGCTCTCAGTCTGGCTCCCAGAGGGTAAGAACTAACTGACTGGAGTTTGTGGGTAGTGGAGTTTCACATGCAACAGGTGACTCGGTCTTGCGTGGCAGGGGGTTTGTGCACCGAGCGTAGCCCGGCTATTACATGGCTGTGTAAGCTATGTCATTTATGGTGCCTTGAATTGACCTATTGATATTTCATTGCAAGAACTGAAAGGACATATTCTGAATAGTTCCTCTTGTCGGTGATGGATAATTGAGGCAGTTGTAGATTGTAACAGGTTACTGTTTGCATGATTGATTGTCGTGGTGCTTGTCCTGTGCATTTCACACCGACCCATTAGGAAGTTGTTTTAGCCCGCAGGCAGCCCCTATCTGGTCTAGAGAGAGCCACATGAGCTGTCATGTGAGAAGCTGCTCACCCTGCTGCTGCTGCTGCTGGTGCTACTGCGTGTGCGTGTTGTTGTAGTTCGTGTGTGTGTGTGTGTGTTTGCCTGCATGTGTGTGTGTGTGTGTGTGTGTGTGTGTGTGTGTGTGTGTGTGCGTGTGTGCGTGTGTGTGTGTGTGAGAGAGAGAGTAACACATGTTGCCACACATCATAGAGCTGTGGAGCATGTGCTCTGCCGTCTGCACTCCCATCCCAGGGAAGGGATATGGGGATGCAGAGTGGTGTGCGAAGCCGAGGAGGCCGCCAAGCCCGGCAGCCCAGCGTAATCCCCCGTAATGGGCCCCAGTAGCAGCAACAACACGGGCCAGATTAAAACTTCTCATTCTTTCGAATGTTTGCTCTCATGTGATTAACATGGTCTCCATTGAGCGCCTCCTTGAAAGCGTGGAACTTAATCGTCCACTATGGGTGATCCTCCTTGGGCCTAATATTCCATCTAGTCCCGTCAGGGATTTGTGAATGGGAGAAAATGGTGGGAGCATTTGTCTGTTGGCTCTGAGGCTAACAGGTCTGGAGTTAGGTGAGGGCAGAACACAGGTGAAGATAATCTTTTTTCCAATGTTAAAGATCAGGAACAGACGACCTTAAGGAGTGTTATGAATTACCCCTTATAATAGTTGATGTAAGTGTCGACCAGTGATAAAGTGTTTGTTGTGGGCAGAGGAAAGCAGTGTCAAAATGACAAAGAACATATTAACTCATTTAGAAGGTTCATAATTCATTTGGAATACAGTGTGTAGATTTGCATCACAGACCCTCTGTATTTTAAAATCAAAACGTTTAAAGTAATTTGCTGTTGGGTAATTATAAAATATAGCAAAATATAGGATTTTAATGTCCTCCAATGATACTGTCATGAGCCATAGACAACTGAAATAAGTCAGACCTCAACATTTCCAGTTTAATGCTTCCGGATTAAATACATTGAGTGTTGTGTTTTACTTAAATTCTTAACTTAATCCAGAATTCCTTTATATAAGTAGGTCACAGTTGCAAAACACAGTCATGTTAAGGATTGCCACAAAAAAATGAGAATTTTGTTTTTTTTTACAACAGTGAACAACACATTATATTGTATGCTTACATTACATTATATGTCCCGAGTATATCGTCTTTTACATTGTAGGCTTCATCCATAATAGAGTTGTTGTTAGATGATTGGGGATTTGTCTATTTTAGTCACAGTGTTGTAAACGCTGACCACAGGGCTTTAAGTGTTTATGGAAATGTAATGTGGCTATGTACAACCCTATCAATTCTAGCAATGCACAAGTATTATTTTCCCTTTTAAGGAATATGAATATTATCCCAGTTAATTGAGTGGCATTTGTTTATGTTATTTCCAATGAGCTCAAATGTACAAACATATCCAGTCTTTAATGTATTGACACTCTTTTGCCCAAAATATCCCACTTACTGTAATTAAATTGTCTGTTAAATACAGAGCATACCCCAACTTTGTCACGTTTAAAACACAGGTAATTGCTTGGTCTGTAGTGTACAGTAATGAACACATTTAGCCAGAAAGTGTTATGCTTTTTGCAAGGTTTCCACTTTATACTGTGGGGGAAGTCTCCATTCAGTATAAATTTCACACACACACACACACACACACACACACACACACACACACGCACGCACACACACACATAGACACGCGAGCGCGCGCACACACACACACACACACACACACACACACACACACACACACACACACACACAACAGCCTCTAAACACATCTTATGACTCTCTCCAATCTTAGGGCTAATCAGTGACATGTTGTGCTCATGTGATGGCTAACTAGATTTTCAAGCCCAGAAGAACAATGGAGCCCTTTCACTAAAAGACCCAGTGAAAACAATTAGGCTACTAAAATGTAAGGCAAAAATGCCCCGCTAGACTCAGCGACTCTTACAGTGCAACAATTGGATCTACATATCTCTGATTAAGGAAAATAGATATATTTCAGCTCTCCTTATGGGCCACGTTGTGCTAAATGTGTGTGTGAATTATATTCTTAAGACACACGCAAAAGTCCACAAGTTTTCCCCCTGTCGAGTTCCATTAGGCTCCTTGACTCTAGAAATGCGATTCATCTCCACACCCTAGCAATTAGTCCGTTTCATCTTCACCCCCTGTGACTTCACATTCCACTCAGGTTCCCCACAACCTATCTGGCCCATTTCCCTTACAGCAATCAGCCTTTGGTTCTCGGGCAAGCCTGCTTCTTTCAGTTCAAAATACTGTATCATACGAAAGATCTTACTGACGGTCTCTGAATGTCTATCCATGAGACGTTGATTGTAAATTGCTAGGTGTGTTTAGGCCTGGGGGACTCAGTTGTTGTAGCCGTTGCAGTAGACTAGAAGAACAAAGTGTTCTGTGATGGTTTTAACTAAGACATGGGTCAGGAGACATGAGCCATGTGATTCCATTTGAAAAGGCCCAAGGTATATCTCACATCTCTCACATTCATATGCTATCCTCCTCACACATCACCATACAAACAGAAGTAAATCAGAGTTTCATCCAGAAAGTACTTACTAGTAGTAAATACAGTGAACATTTGTGAAACTACTTCTTTTGCCTTATTACAAAAATGACCTGAGAAGATGTGGGGTTACCCACTTAAACTTGCAATGCCAAATTCAAGTTTTTGTTAAAATGTATAATTCTCCCCGCAATACTCTTTTAAATTATTGAAAGATGTCATGCAAGAGTAGAAATCTAAAATACACTTTTCCGCCTCTAAGCAGCCTTGATATTCCTAATACTAATCCCGTAATTCTAATTCTCATCTGACACTATAGTCTTTTGTGTGTTTAATGGTAATCTCTTAGAAAAGAACTGCAAATGTAACAAGTGAATGCTGTTTATTGTTGATCAGCTTGTTATAAGCCTTTGTAATTTGCTTGCCACGACAAAATCTTATTCCCCAGTATCTAATTCTAACTCTTTGGGGATTTTGGTAAACACTGAAAGACCACTCTAGCAAGGCTGCTGGTTGCTGACCAGACTTTACTTTAAACTGCTGTGGATAATGAGTGTAAGTAAGCTGAAATAAATGCGTCATTCTAGCAGAACCTTTCTGGAAGTTCTCTTCGTTTTCATTGGCTATAATTAACAGTACATGTGCGTTCTTTTTGAACCAGTGCTTGCACAGAAGGGAGAAGGGGATCGCAGCCTCCATAAAAAAATAGCCAAACCCATGTTTCGCCCCCTGAGTTAGTCATCCTCAAACTACTTCATTTCAACCATAAAAGGAGTGCTTATGAGAGCTATCAAAAGTAGGACACGTCTTCAGTTTTCGAACATCAGTCTTTTTAGCGGAAATTATCCACAATTCAGCCTTTTAAGACTGTTACTGTACCATCTATCTCTAAAAGATAGAAATCCAAATACATTTATTACAAACACAAGTACCAGCAATTGTCTTGAGTGAAGATCTGCTTTCCCCTTTCTCACTGAGTTTTCAGTTCTTCAGTAAAACCTAGTAGTTTGAAATGGAGATTAACTGCAATTAACGCTGGTTGACCTCGCCCCCAGCTGGAGACCAGACACATCTTAACAAGGCCCCTTTCAATGGAATGCCCTGCATCCAATTCTCTCAATTATGCAAATGGCTTTGAAATCAAAGTAGTTGGAGGGGGTGGACATTTCCAAATGAAAGTTGGGAAGATACTCCATCTCTTGATACTGCTTGTCCTGAAGCAGGCTTGTCCCCCCTCTGTTTCTCAACCTCAAATAATCCAGACTTGGAAGTAAGGGGAAAGGGGGTTTCAACAAGTGGGAGATTAGGGGCTGACTATCAAAGCAGATTTATTGTGCCTGGTTCTAGACAGGGTTGAAAATACCCTGTGGGCAAAGAGAGAGGGGTCATGGGACTCCCAAAAGGATTACCTTGAACTGGAGTCATGAGACTTGTGGCCGAACAAAGAGCCTGCTCACATGCTCATCATATTAACTGGCCTCCATAAAGTGAAGAAGTTTCATGTCCTGAGAGATTCAGTTGGACCAGCTCTTTGGTGGTGGTGGTGGTGGTGGTGGTGGTGGTGGTGGAGCACCAGGACGGGGAAGCCTATAGCTGCCTCTATTCCCACCAGGGTCTCTCTACACAGGCATTCGAGGTAGGATTCATGCAGACTGGATGGATGGTCAGAAAGTATAGCTATGTTCCACAGATGCTACGTTTAAAAGGTAATTTTCTTATTCATGGACTACATGACAGGATAACTGTTTGCATTAGACTGCTGATATTTGGCATGAGATTATATTAGCATCATATTACTATGCTGGAAAGTAATGGTTTCAATTTTATTTCCCATGTGAAAGTTTACTCAATGAGAGTAAAAAAATTATTGGATTTATTGTTATTCATGCTCCATACCCTTAGTGCTAATAGCTATATTTTCATAGAAAACACTGAATCAGATCCTGATTTTTATGACTTTATTAGTCATTCATTGATGATTTGACTCTAATAATATTTTTAGAATATATAAATATATAGAATATATATATTAGTTTTACAATTCACAGTTACTAGACATGAAGTTGAATAACCCAATTGGAGAACTTGCCAGAGCAACATTTTCTAAATTGTTACATTTGTTAAATTACCTTTGAAATACTGATCCTTAATTCTTCAATTCATGTTTGTACGTGCTACTTTAACATGACATTATGCTAACTCATTGTTAAAATGTCAGGACAATTCCATAATTATATAAAGATAAAGCAAATAAAGCACTTGTTTTATTTTTCCATCGGCTACATTGTCCAGGAAAGATCCGCTTCAGAACCCTTCGTTTTAATTGGGTATTCACTGTCAACAAAGCCCTTGCTTTGAACTCAAGTTAGTTTTTGTTGTTTTGTTCGGTCCTGAAAAAAGATCCAACCAAAAGCAAGATTTGGTTCATGGTGTGTAAACACTACTTTTGCGATAAATATTTCAATGGCTCTTTCAATTATCGATGTCTCCCATGGGAAACCTTGCGATTCAATTAGCTATGCTCTAATATGTTCAAGCATAACAATGCATGCTCTAGATTAAGCCAATGGCTCGTCTATTAAATGCAGCCTGTCATTTGACTCCAACTCCATCAACTCACCCATCTATGCAACAATCACTTCTACTGTCCTTAAAATGTACAGTATATATTTATATAGCCCTGACCAGTTTCAAAGTCTTCATATTGATTTATTATGTTTCATTTCAAATCCATGTAATTGACAATGTTTGAGGCTACCATTATCTGCATTCTTCGTTGTGATCTGAATTGTATGATAAAGTATTCACCCACCCCTCACCTCTTAGCCAGAAGGTTATTTCATTAAATTATTCAAAGCGTTGAGTACAAGGAAACTGTGTGTAAAGGCTGAATACTTGCAGGGATAGCTGATTTATTGGTATCCTGACCCGGTCAGCTACAACCAACATACTGTCGGGCAGATATGGTAAATGAAAGATATTAAGGACTTTTCCAGAAAGTCATCTTCTGGCATGTTTTTATCATTCTCGTTTCAGTTACAAAAGGCATGGATAGACAGGACATTTCTGAAAAGAGAGTGTGTTCGCATATTTCCAAGCAAGGACCCAACAAGGTAAGTTAATGCTTCAATAATGCTTTTGTAGTGCCGCATACACAAGTACTTTTGAAAATGATGTAACACTTGGCATAAAATGGAATTATCTGTCCTACATCTCACGGATCATTAGTGGGTAATGTAGACAAGAAAGACACTGAAAATGGACATGAAACACCCAGAATGTGGGGCAGCCCTCACCCTAGAAAGCCATTTAGACAGTAATCTCTTAAAACAAAAGTCTGTTGTAACCCATGAACACTGGACTTGAACTGGAATTGAAAAGTGTCCGAGCTGCCAGACAGAGCAGCCCTATGTGCACAACGGCACGTATCTCCCCAAAGCAAGTGACATGAAAGAGCCCTGCTCACACCAGGAACTAGAGACAGGCTTTGATCCATATCTGTTGCATCTAATTCACTGCGATAAACTCATTTGTTATGAGTAATTTATGAGAAATCACTTTACTGACACCTTTAATGCCTGAGCTCTTGCGATGCTATCTTTACTACTGAAGCGGAATGGATTCAAGGGAGACTGAAGCGTTAGACTGAAGCCTTGTTCTTTGTATTCCACGTCAGATGTGCCTGTGGCCAGTTGACAGCACAGCATGTGGCAATCCCGCCTGCTGCCCTGGGCAACAAGCCCTCCGAGGACCACCAGCTGGTGCAGCTGGATGTTCCACGGGAGAAGTGGTCAGTGCTCAGACACACCCAGACCTCCCCTACAGACGCCTATGGCACCATCGAGTTCCAGGGTGGAGGCTTCATCAACAAGGCCATGGTGAGCCAGATGTATAATGGTGCATTGCTTTACCATGACGGTTTCATTGGGTGTCTGTAGATGACACAACTGACTGATACATTTGTTCGTGTCTTTAATGTCACAGTACATTCGCGTTTCCCATGATACCAAGCCCGACAACCTGTTGCATCTGATGGTCAAGGACTGGCAGCTGGAGTTGCCCACCCTGCTCATCTCAGTTCACGGAGGGTTGCAGAACTTTGAGCTGTCGCCTAAACTTAAACAGGTCTTTGGGAAGGGCCTCATCAAGGCTGCTGTTACCACTGGAGCCTGGATCTTCACCGGTGGAGTCAGCACAGGTGAGATGCTCACCCACAACATAGCACTTTATGACAGAGTAGAGTCTTATTTGTTCGGTGTCTTTGATCATTTACATTTAATATTATTATTATTATTATTATTATCATTATTATTATTATTATTATTATTATTTTGGGCTGAAGTTATTCTAATTGTCATTAAATCATCCAACAAAGTACTCTGCATCAGTGGATATTAGCATGAACAATCCTCGATTCTAAGTGCTATGACACATAAAATTCATGATTTTAACATTCACTAAACTAATCACCTGTTGAAAAGCTCTGGATCACATTTTATATGCTCTTAATTGATTTATTATCTGTTCAATAGTTTTCCGCACAAAAGATGTTGATTACAAAGTGCCAAAGGTATAGATTATTGAAATCATAGATTTGGCTGAAAATACCTCTAATGTAATCTGTAAGTGCGTTTGGAGAATATCATAGGCAGTTAGAGGTGTTTTTTCACACCGATGTGTTTGGATCTTTGTTACCAAGGGGTGATTCGTCATGTGGGAGATGCCTTAAAGGACCACTCCTCCAAGTCAAGGGGGAAGGTGTGTGCCATAGGGATCGCTCCTTGGGGCATCGTGGAGAACAAAGAAGACCTTGTTGGGAAAGACGTAAGACCATGTGATTCTAAATTCCCCGTAGTCACACGGAACACCATATAGTTGTTTCAACAACAATTCCAAAGGAAACATTTCTGTGGTTTATCAAGGGTTCATTCTGTGGTTTATGTGGTTTATCTGTTACAAATGAGGCAGTCATGTTTTGGGTGTTTATTTCCTCCTCCTAGGTAACAAGGCCCTACCAGACCATGTCCAACCCAATGAGCAAGCTGTCAGTGCTTAACAACAGCCACTCCCACTTTATCCTGTCGGACAACGGCACCTGTGGGAAGTACGGCGCCGAAGTCAAACTCCGTCGGGTGCTGGAGAAACACATCTCCCTGCAGAAGATCAACACCCGTAAGTCAGACAAACAGGGAGACAGAGAGACCAGCCGCCTCGATCTTTGTGGGTTCTTTTTTGTACGACCACAACGTGCTCCAGTCCCCGTGGCCGTGCCTGTTCCTTCTGTGACCTGTGGGTTTCCCTTTGTCATCCTATGCCTGGAGCTCGTGATAAGGCAGGGACAGCAAAGGGATGCTCAGCTGTCACCACAGTCTTCACCCCCATTTCACCGTCGCTCTGTCCACCCGCACATCTGTGACGTAATCCAGTTTGGCATCGTTTTACATTTTGTTGAGGTGATGTAGTGAGTGAGTGACAAAGTGAATCAACGGCCGGGCGAAAGCATAGAATAAAACGAAGGAGTGAGTTATGAAGTGAGTAAAGGATGTAATGAGTGCAGAATGTCCATCCATGTGTGTTTTAGGTCTGGGCCAGGGGGTCCCCTTGGTGTGTCTGATCGTGGAGGGGGGTCCCAACATAATCTCTGTTGCTCTGGAGAGTCTGAGGGATGACCCCCCAGTCCCAGTGGTGGTGTGTGACGGCAGTGGGCGGGCCTCAGACATCATCTCCTTTGCGCACAAATACTCTGAGGATGGAGGGTAAGGCAGACAAAAATAGCCAGGCGCTTTTGTGTTTATAACAGTTTCCAATTGTTTACCTCTGACGTGAATGACTTGATGTCGAGCCTCAACTCTGCCCTTCCAGCCTGACCAGTGACGATGTGAGAGACCAACTCCTGGTGACCATCCAGAAGACGTTCAGCTACACCAAAAGCCAATCACAACAGATCCTCCTCATGGTTATGGAGTGCATGAAGAAGAGAGAGCTGGTAAGTCCAACGGTTACAACACAAGAATCTTTTCCCATGAAGAACATATTATATGCGTACATTATGATACGACAGTATCATGTAAATATATCTGCCTGTTTATACTCTAGTACACATTTCTGTCAAATCAAAAAATAAACCCCTCATGTCTTCATCAATAAACATTATCCCTCATGAATCCTCATGTACTCCAGTGTCATTTGTTCATGGCTTTCATTTAATCTTCTCATCCGTGTATTGCTTTTTAAATAAACATGTTCCACTCAACATGTCTGTCACATCTTATGGCTCATGCTGTTCACATGCTGTCTTATCATGTAATCTAGGATAGACCGCACACTACTATCTACAGCACATTACAAGCACAGTCTCTGCTCCATCAACAAGTCCAACGTGTCTAGATGGACCTGCCTGGAGAGGGCCAAATGGAGACCTAGCTCGTCAACGCTCTATTTAATCAGTGTAGGTAGATGCGCTTGAGTGACATGGCAACGCTGTAAATGTCCCTGCAGCGAGCGGATTACCTGCTTAGCTCGTGGGGTTTTCCCCATGGCGAACAGCTCAGCGGCACCACTCTGCATCCATCTCCATCTATCCGACAGGTTTCTCTGGGAGTAAGTGATGTGATTAGTCGTGTAAAATACCCACTGGAGATAATCTCCAGACTCCATACATCTGGGCTGTGGAGATCAGTGCACCAAGCCACCTGTTAAACAGGGGTCTCCTGCTTTATCCACAGCCACTGGCCTGCCCTGTGTGTGTGTGTGTGCCACGCAGATGGAGATCCATCTCCCTAATCCTCCGCGCGGTTCCTCTCTCCCCCCGTGCTAAGTCTCGCTGCGCTTTTTCAGGACTGTATCATTTCGCTAGAGTGTCTGTATCCCTTGCGTATTAGGCAGGCTAACCGTTTGCACTCAGATAAGCAAAGTTCGACTGGTCACAACCTTCTTAGAAGTGCACTTATAAAAGACCTCACTGCTGTGTTAATTTTCCACATGTTTAGTTTGTTTTAAAGGATATACCAGACTCTGGCAGTGGGGGTACTGTGGGTAGGCTTGTCAATGTCCACCGCAATTTCTGAAACTAAGAGATTCATTTCATTTGTCTGTTCCCTCACCAGAGATTGTCCGTTACAAATGTGCAGGTGCTTCAGGGCCACTGCCTGGCCCTCTCTCTCTCCCACCCTAAGTGCACTCCCTTGTGAACAGCTGGGCCAGACAAACACACACACACACAAACGAAGTCAACATGCACTTTCTATTGCCCTTTCACCCTGATTCGTTTAAGTGAATTACTAGCTTAGAAACACTCAAGCGGCACTGTCTGTGCGGGGAAATGCAGCCTGGAGTTCACCCCATTTCTTTCTCAAAGAGAACCTTACGTTTTCAATTGAAAAGCCCTGCACTGATGACGCACTCATTATCAACGCATCCCGAGACCACTTGTGAAATGTTTGGCGTGACGCAACGTATTCATGCCAACCTAATCCTATTTAGCATGGCTGCACATGTGACCTGTCAGTGTAATTCCTTTGGATAAAGTCCAGTCTGTGACAAAGCTGGCACTATCACAGCAGCAGACAAGCAAATTAGCCAGCAATGCATTAGGCTGAACCAGGTAGAGTGCAACATAAAGTTCTCTAGCTGATGTGCCACATTACAACAGTGGAATGTAACTAGACTAGTTACCATTGCTGGTAACAATGAAATGGGGAAGAACACTTCTGGCGTGACATATCTCATTCATCACACTTCATGTGGTCACTTATTTATCCTAATTGTTAATGTCCTTACTTTGTCATTGCCGAAGATTGTTTATGCATGTCTCATTTTCTTTCAAATAAAGATAACAGTTTTTCGCATGGGTTCCGAGGGACAACAAGATATTGAGATGGCTATTCTGACGGCTTTATTAAAAGGTACTCTACTTTTTGGAACACAGTCTTGCACACAGTGAAGTATGAAACAAATGAGTTGTGAATCCTATTCAGTCTAACACAGGTTGTGTGTATGTTGTGAGTGTGTGTGTGTGTGTGTGTGTGTGTGTGTGTGTGTGTGTGTGTGTGTGTGGGTGTGTGTGTGTTTCTTTGTGTGTGTGAATCTGCTTTGTCAGGCACCAATGCTGCAGCCCCAGACCAGCTGAGTCTTGCTCTGGCCTGGAACAGAGTGGATATTGCCCGCAATCAGATTTTTGTTTATGGGCACCATTTGCCTGTGAGTGACATCTAGCTTATACTGTTGGTCCCAAATAGTAGGTGCACAAACCTTCCCCAGCCGCAATTGTTTTACTATTATCATGAAGCGTTTGCAGTGTTTTAAAGCACATTAAATTAATCCTAATAGGAATGAGTTTAATCCGAACAGAGCAGGAGATTAATCCTACCTCTATTCCATGTGGGAACAAAGATATCAAAATCTCAAAATAGAAGAGCAAATAAAGCTGTCCATTTAGCCAGCAGAGAAGCAGAGATAGAAAAGGTTTGATTTTTTTCTCCGTCTCCTATGGTGAGGATCAAACCTATACCCTGTGTCTACAGCCTGCCAGCAGCATGAGTGTGTCAGGTACTGCAGCAGCCTCCTCCCAGGAGAAGCCAAAGAGCCCCGCCACTGCCCCGCGTGCCAAAGGGGGCCGGGGGAAGAAAGGCAAGGGAGGCAAGGCCAAACCTGAACCTCCTGAAGAGACCGATCCCAGGAAGTTAGAGCTGATTCGCTGGGTGAGACGGTGGTGACGTGAACATCTGCTGTACAAACATCCTTACACACGTCGCTATAGTAAACAAAAAAACCTGCTACATATGAACATGTAGTGTATTATTTTCAACGATCAAAGATGGGCTTGTCGATGAATTGGTTTGCTGAACGCTGCCCTAATCCTTTGGAATGTGGCTCTGTCAGGTGAACTCTCTGGAACAGGCCATGATGGACGCCTTGGTGCTGGACCGGGTGGACTTTGTTAAGCTGCTCATAGAGAATGGTGTCAACATTCACCACTTCTTGACCATTCCCAGACTGGAGGAACTCTACAACACGGTGAGACCAGAGAGAAGGGGTCTGCTCGACTCAATCAAACGAACCCATAGGCATCCTGCTAGTGTCTCACCATGCGGAGATTGCATTGTAAAATCAAGTTCAGTTGTTGCTCATGAATAAAATTGTTGGCTCTCCCTATACTTATCACAGAAAGTGGGACCGGCAAATACCCTACATGATGTGGTGAGGGATGTCAAAAAGGTAAAGTAATGTTTTCTCTACCCTGCTAAATGCCTCAGCTGAAAATGAGAATAGTCAAAATCTGTATGGTCTCAGTATTGCAATAGGGCTAATAATTCAGTTGAATGTCCTTCACTTGTGTTCAACCAGGGGAACCTGCCCCCAGACTATCAGATCACTGTGATTGACATTGGACTGGTGTTAGAGCACCTCATGGGTGGGGCTTACCGGTCTAACTACACCAGGAAGAACTTCCGCAACCTATACAATAATCTGTATGGACTGAAGAGGGTAAATTTGACACTCATAGAGCATACATATAGGGGTACCCAAATTGACCATAATGCAATAAGAAAAATGACAAAAATAAACATAAATATTTGTTTCTTAATTGCAGCCAAAAGCCTTGAAACTTCTAGGGATGGAGGTGAGAAATCTCATATTAAACAGACTGCTTGAACTAGCTCACATCAGTGTTGCCTTGTTTCATATTTAGAGTCCTAATTCAACTGTAAACAAAACATCTATATTCCTCAAGGACGATGAGCCACGGCAAAAGGGCAGGAAAAAGCCCAAGAAGAAGAAAGAGGAGGAAGTGGAAATTGACGTGGACGACCCTGAGGTCTGCCGCTTTAAGTTCCCCTTCCACGAGCTGATGATGTGGGCCGTGCTGATGAGACGACAGAAGATGGCGCTGTTCCTGTGGCAGAGAGGGGAGGAGGCCATGGCCAAGGCCTTAGTGGCCTGTAAGCTGTACAAGGCCATGGCCCACGAGTCTTCAGCGAGTGACCTGGTGGACGACATCTCCCAGGACCTAGAGAACAACTCCAGGTTAGGGTCCTCACCCAGACAGAGAACCGTCCTGCACTCAATCTCTATGGCTCCCCGTTTGATATTTGTTCTATCAATGTTTAAGTTTTTTAATGGTCTGACATCAAGCCTTCTGGTGGTTGTTTGACTTTATCCGCTTTACAACCTAGGGCCAAAGCATACACGATAACAAATCGTTCCTGTTTGTGATCTAGGGATTTTGGCCAGCTGGCCTATGAGCTTCTGGACCAGTCCTATAAGCATGATGAACAGGTGGCCATGAAGCTGCTGACGTATGAGCTGGTGAACTGGAGTAACTCCACCTGCCTGAAGCTGGCCGTGGCTGCTAAGCAACGGGACTTCATTGCTCACACCTGCAGCCAGATGCTACTGACAGACATGTGGATGGGATGTCTGAGGATGATGGGGAAAAACCCTGGCTTCAAGGTATCACAGAAGAATGTATACTTTAAAAAAATTGTTTGGTTCTTCAATCTAATCAAAATAAGAGATAACATAAAAAATAAATCTTAATTATGAAGTTACAGGGGTAATTCACTTTGCTGAACCAAGCGTGTCTTTGGTTTCCTAGGTTATTCTGGGTATCATCTTTCCACCTCTAATACTACTGTTTGACTTCCGTGTTGGAGAGGACACATCCTATCAAGGCCCAGGAATGGGTGAGGGGGGAAAAGAGAAGGAAGAGGACAAAAAATCCAACAAGGTTTGATGTCACCTAAACGTCCATATTCCTTCAGTTAAGAGCAAGGCAAGAAACCTTCACTCCGTGCCAATTCATCTACAAATTTGAGACTTTGTTGCTCTCTATCATACATGCAGGATGATGCCGTTTCAAACAAAGAGGATGAAGAGGAAGGGGCTTCTAAAGTTCGCAAGATGCCCATTGGCCAACGTATCTACGAGTTTTATGACGCACCCTTTACTAAGTTCTGGTTCAACACGGTGCGTCAAAAGCTATTCTGTTTCTTCAAAACAGCAATCTATGACAAGAATAAGAATAATTCAATACAGCTTATTGTTCATTGAAAAGCTTCAGCCAGCTTCAGCCAATAATATTAAATAGATTTACATCGGGCAGCACGGTGGCTCAGTGGGTAGCACTGCTGCCTCACAGCAAGAAGGTCCTGGGTTCAATCCCCACCTGGCCCAAGGGCCTTTCTGTGTGGAGTTTGCGTGTTCTCCCTGTGCTTGCGTGGGTTTCCTCCGGGTACTCCGGTTTCCTCCCACAGTCCAAAAACATGCAGGTTAATTGGTGACTCTAAATTGTCCGTAGGTGTGAATGTGAGTGTGAGTTGTTGTCTGTC
>JAVQIZ010178681.1:0-18317 GCA_036023535.2 Galaxias brevipinnis | reverse complement strand
ACCGAGAGAGCGTGAGAGAGAGAGAGAGAGAGAAAGAGAGAGAGAGAGAGAAAGAGAGAGAGAAAAAGAGAGAGAGAAAGAGAGAGAGAGAGAGAGAAAGAGAGAGAGAGCGCGAGAGAGAGAGAGAGAGAAAGAGAGAGAAAGAGAGAGAGAGAGAGAGAGAGCGCGAGAGAGAGAGAGAGAGAAAGAGAGAGAGAGAGAGAGGGAGAGAACATCTATGTGTGTGTAGAGTAGTAGAGTATGTGCTTGGAGAGAGACAGATAGTTAAGGCAAGACAGAAAACGATAGGGAGACAGAAAGTTAGCGTTAAAGAAAAACAGATTGTGTGTGCAAATGAATATGAACGAGAAAGTGTGTGAGAGCGCAAAAGAGAGAGAGTGAACTAGAGATCGATAGAAAGAGAGAGATGGAGAGCTAGAGAGAGAGAGAGAGCTAAATGGAGAGAGAAGGAGAGTGAGCTAGACAACGAGACAGAGAGAGAGAGATAGAGGGAGAATGACAGAGAGATAGATGTGGATGTTGGAGCAGACTGCAGACAGACTGAATGCAGAGCAGGCCCCAGCCCACGAGTAATGAATCCATCCATTTCCCCCCCGTGTCGATTAAACAACCACCCTCCCTCCCTGCCAGTGCTGCACCGCTGGGCCGCCAACACACGGTCCACAATGGCCGACCGCGGAGACTGCCCAGGGACTAAACACAGCGTAGACCCAGGGGAGCCCTTACCCCGCTGTTCATCATCAATAGATCACATCAGAGCAGAAGAAGACGCTCGAGAGTCTCCCAAGTTTTCTCCACAGCCGACTTTGAAGCGTGGGTCCCACACAAAAAAAAGGCGCTGTCGTCCGCCCACAACATCTTGAATCCCTCGACAGAGAATGGGTTGGGGCTCGTCTGAAGGCACAGACATCGGCGTGTGTTTTTCTCCTTCCCCACACTCGAGACTTAACAAAAGTGACATCAAATGAGGTTTTGAAAAACCCTTTCGCTCGCGACGTTGAGACACAGGGTGCGGCCCGCCATTAAAGTAGAGACGTGCGGCGAGAGAGAGCGACGGGGAGGTAGGCGTACGCCAGGATGTGTGGCGGGCCGTCTGGGAACGTCGTCGGTGAGAAGGGGAGATGTTGTTGCCTACACACCGACACTTCCCTTTTGGATCGTAGGGCTTACGGCGGGCCTTCATCTCTGTCGAAGTGCTGGGCTCAGGTTTCAAAGACGCGTTTGCTTGGTTCCTGTCAACGATCAAAGTGAACAGGGCACCCTTTTGAGGATTCTGCACAGGCTAAAGTATTTACCCACGACAAATACTCCCAATATAATACCTTCCTGTTATTTTCTTCGTATATTCTCATTGTACCTTTTAAACTGGAACGAATACTTGTTCACAGCAGCACCGCGGATAACACACCATTTCCAAGAGATAATAGTTTTTTAGCCAGTGTTGTGTTGTAGCCGTAGTGTGTGTGTGTGTGTGTGTGTGTGTGTGTGGGTTGGGTGTTTACCGTCTTATTGTTTAGGGAGATTTCATTTTCACTTTTGCAGTCCATTTCATTATTTCAGGTTCACGTAGTATGAGACCTCCTTGTCTAAGGACACCTAATAAAACCACCTCATCCTTCTACAATATTCTAGCTTATTCTTGTTGTGAAGGACACCCATACCGTCCTGTCCTCACAATCTAGGCTCATGACTAAACTACTGTCTTCCTCCTTCCTGGACTTTACTAATTTAACAAAACTAAGCCCACTGTATTTGACCTCATTAGACAAAACCCTTCCCATAAACGGATGACATTTTAGGTTATTAGCCGAATAAAAGACTTCAACAATAACACCACGATCATATCGGATGTAGTCAAGGCTGTCTTTGCTAGCTCTGTGACATTCAAAAGTGATTAAGTAATGGGGTAAAGCAAAGACTCCCACATTAATGCAATCCAATTAATTTGTGTTTTTTTTCTATTGTACTTAAGCAGTAAAATAAGGAAGTTCAATACAGAGAACATCATATGAATATGGCTTTGAAAAATAACTTGTAGCTGTAACTTGTAACAACAAGGGACTGACAAATAGAATAGAAGAGAAAATTTCATATAGGCCGTTTCAATACCGTCTAAAGTGTTACACAGTATGCTGAAGCTGTTCCCAGAGGAGCCGACACCTGAAACAAATCCAGAAAGGAACCGATGTGTGCCCTGCCAAGAAAACGAGAATGCTAAAACAATTTGAACTCGGTTGACT
Organism: Galaxias brevipinnis; assembly: GCA_036023535.2. Classification (NCBI taxonomy): domain Eukaryota; kingdom Metazoa; phylum Chordata; class Actinopteri; order Galaxiiformes; family Galaxiidae; genus Galaxias; species Galaxias brevipinnis. The sequence continues at coordinate 16,077 of JAVQIZ010178681.1, read as the reverse complement.
CTCTTGGCACTTGGTACTTCATACTTTCAACATTGTCTTTGAGGTGTATCTAAACGTCAGAACCAGGAGTTCAACTTCCTAGGTGTGAAAGAATAGAAAAGAAAAGCCATTTAATGGGACGAATCCTGCTATTTTAACCCTCTCTTGTCCCACTCCACAACTGTCTTCCATTAGGACGTTTCCTGTGAGAGAGAGAGAGAGAGAGAGAGAGAGAGAGAGAGGGGTGTTGATGGAGGGAGACTGAGACAGGGAATGAGATAGGGCAACAGAGAGAGACAAAGAGAGGGGGGTCGTGAGCTCCTGTGGGAAAACTCTGGGTGACTTTCCTATTCTCACATCAGCCACTAAATCTGTTTGCTTTGCTCACTGAAATAACCTTGGTTTTGGTTTTCCGGGTGGCAGCATCAGGTGTGTACGCCGTGTGTGTACTCCGTGTCTGTGTGTGTGTGTGTGTGTGTGTGTGTGTGCACGCACGAGTCTAACACAATCTAAAAGAAGATGCGAAACCAGCTACCACTAGCAAAGTAATGAAACATTCTCCTTGATGCATACCCTATCCGCGATCCATTTCCCAACTCGTTGATCTATTCCTTGTCTATATCCCTGCTTCTCTCCATCTTTCAACCACGCAGGTTCCCTGTACAGTATTCTTAATGCTTCTTTTTTTTTTACCTGGTGCATTTTCCTTTTTCCAGATTCACTGTATTTGACAGCCGCTTTTACCTCTTTCACACATATATTTTATATCTATAACCTGCCTATAGATAGTCTCATGTGGGCATCCCTCCAAATCTTGTTATTTCGAACCAATGTGTAGAAAGCTTGAACTGAAGCTAGCCTATAGCTGTAGTACGGCCTGTAAAAAGCAGTGGGATCTATAATAACGCATCAGGAGCCTACATTCTGTAGCAACTCACAAAGTAAAGATAAATCGCTTTGTGAGGTCATGTTCACTAGGACAAACACTAGTACTTCCTTTCTTTTTTCAGGCCACTGCTTTGTTTAACAGCAACGCTTGACCCTTGACCTAAACAGATAGAACTGTGTCCGTGCCAGTTCCCCCGTGACCGCCAGAGGGCAAAGTCCTCTTCTTCCGCTTGGAGCAACATGGCCTGTCCCCCTCAGTTCAACCAAATGTCATGATGGTAATTTATTCCTGCGGTGTTGACACAAATTAGATAACTACTGCCGACTGTCATTTAAGCACCAAGGAAAATTGCAGACATCGGCAATCTTATATTTACAGCTGATTCCAATTTGCAACAAATGCTTGATAAATATTTGGCTTGCCCCCAAACTGGCAAGCAAACTACTCCAGAGTACTTTTAACCCAGTCAAGTGGAGACCTATTGAATACACGGGGCCTTCCAGTTACAGTAAACACCAAATGGCTGAATGCAATCCAATTCCGATATAAGCGTGGCAAGCAACAGACTGTAGTTATTTTTGAACTAACTGGGCTAGAATGTCGTCAGTTGTAAAGATTTTTTGCCCAGGAATAACATACAGTATTTCTCCAGAATGTGATTGCACTCTCACTGCTTGTTTGTTCAGTATATCGAACGGTTCGCGGCAGCAGTTTATGTGACAGCACTGGCGTCTCCCCAAGAACTCATAAAAAGGACAACACACCGTCATGTATGTAACTTATGGAAACATACAAGTTATAAGATTCACATATAAGCATATTCCACAGGACCCTGCACACAGTAGTTTTTTTTGCTGAAACCTTGAACATGTGCTAGCCTCTAATTAATTTAGCCAAATCCCGTAGGTCTACTGTAGCTACCTAGATACGAAGCTATGGAGCTCATCTAAACAAAACAACTTTTTTCTCTTCTCACACCCATCAAAACACACAGTGCCCTGCACGTGCACGTAGATGGGTGTGGTCAAAGTAAGTCATTATTCTGATTGCAAAAGTAGCAGCCAAATGGAATGAGGCTATAAATGCAAGTGCATGTGTCAGGTTGGACGTCCTGTATCCTTCTAGGAAACGGTCCTCATCTTCAGCTCCCTCACTTTTGTCTAACCAGCTGTTTTCCTATCCTGCACCTCCCTCTCTCCTCTCCTCTCTTTCTCTCCTGTTCTCTTCCCTCTCTCTATTGTCTTCTCTCTGAACTGCAATGCAGGGCCAGCCTGATTGGATGAAACACGTAGAGAGAGAGAGCGAGAGAGACACAGAGAGAGAGAAAGAGATAGAGAGCGAAATATGGGGGTAAAATGAAATTTACCAAAGCTAGCATGACACTAGCATGGAACTATGGAATAGGGAGTAATGGGTAAAAAGCTAGAGAATTTAGTGATTGCCCAGGTAATGTTGTGCAGCTATGAGCAGGAAAAGATAAAAGCACATAAGGTCAAGGGAACTGAATAATTAAGAAATTACAGAATAGCCCTGTTTGGTGTGTGTTTGGCGTGTGTGTGGTTGTGGGTGCCTGTGTGCGTGTGACTGTATTTTTTTGTGAGTGTGTGACTGGCGCTGGTCATGACCTCAGCAAAATGACCCCAGCGGGTGGTGGAGCTCTCTAGCATGGCATGTTCGTCCATGGAGAAAGACAGCGCTCTGCTCTGCAGTATGTCCAGCATGGCCGCATGCTCACACAACGGGCCCGCCGGCCTTCCGCCCACTCCGTCGTGCCAGTGTGTTTATGGTTACAGTGCTTTCCGACAGTTTGCGACGCGAGGATTAGGTCAAGGTACAGTGCTGGCCCATTCTGGTGGGAAAAAGGCAGAGGTGATTTTTTTTTTTGTTAGTGTTCATGGATGGTCTCCCTGGCAAGCGTATTGATCGGTAATGCCATCCTGTTTAACCCTTCACACAGGCCCCCAACAACGCTGGGATGAACACCTTCTCTCTTCTCCCTCTTCCAGTTTCACTCCTTCAACGAAGGCTGGACGTGATTCCATTAGAGACCTCGGCAAAGGACGCGGGCACGGGCGGTTGGATGGGAGGAGAACGGAGAGTGGCGGCGATGGGAGGATGAGGGGGATCAGGAGAAGGGGATGAAGAGATAAGAGGGGCTCTATGCCACCGGGTGTCCATCTGGCTGTCTGTTGGCTTAGATCAACGATATTAAGGAGGTTGGACTCGAGACAAAACCGCAGGAGAGACGGAGGTGAATCACAGAAAACAACTCGGGTCAGTCTCGGATTCCGAGCTGTCATTCAGCAAGCTACGGCTGGCCTAAGCTGTCGCCTGTTGGCAATGTGTTGTGTCATGCGCTGTCAGTCGTACCAACGAGAAAAAGAAACGCATTTGCTCAGTCCGTCCCTCGGTTTCTTCCTTTCGCTCTCATTCGCTCCCTTTTTCCCGACCTCTCTCTTGCTTCAACGCCAGCATGTACACGCTCAAGAAAAGCATTTCACCCCTTTGACAACTGTGCTTGTAAAGGTTCCGTGATGGGGAATCGCTAGAAACGCCATCGAGCGTTCTCAAGTTGACACAGAGAAAGTATCGAGGAAATGGGCTAATTGGGATGCCTCGTCCATGCGGCGACGCCCTCGGCAGGACGTGCCAGCGGCTTATCTTGACGGGCCCACCTGTGACGCCGCTAGGACAGGGGGGGAGCGGGCCCCGTCGATGCCTTTGGAGAGGGCGGGATTGAGCGATCGAAGGAAAGGTGAGGAGACGGGTGAAGGATGGCCCGCTGACAGAGAGGAGAGAGGACAGAGGATGGAGTGTGGTCCCCCTCTTAGACCCGACACACACACACACACACACACACTCTGGGGGACCGCCGGGATGTCGGGGCTCACATGACTTATGAGCTAATTAGCATCTCCAGGCTAAGGCGGTGGGTAAACAAGCAGCCGCAGCTCCAACAGGTCGTCGCTGTGTGTGACACCGTAGGCCGTGCATTTCAAATCTAAGGATGCTCGGATAAATCGGAAGTGTTTCACGCCCATAAAATGAATCCGGTGCCTCTCAGGTTTACAGTACACCGGTGCCTCACAGGTTTACAGTACACCGGTGCCTCTTATCTACACGTCCCTCTGCCCAGCTTTCCCTCCCTCCACTCTTATTTTTTTGGCTGGGCTCCCGGGCGATAACAGGTGCACGCTGCCCGTCTCCCTCTCTTTGTCAGACTCTCCCTGTAGGTGCAGACTCTGCCACGGGGAGCTCGTCTCCTCTGCTCCCTCTCACCGCCCCCTCCACTTTTCAGTGCACAGCGAAAGAAGCCGGTGATAACGAATGAGCCAGAACGAAAGGAGTCTGGCGTTGGCGCGGGGGGGCGGGGGGCGTGCGTGCGCGTGGCGAACCGTCCCTCTGTCCGGGTGCGCTCCTTGATTACTAAAAGCACCATAGTCCGTCTCCTTGGAGAATAAGAGAAGTGTCGACACTGGTTTTTATTTCCCAGTACCGCGGCATGGGTGGCCACCATGACCAAAAGAAGACGACACAAGCTTTTGGAACAAGGTGCCCCCGTCATCCACCGATGCTCGAGAAAATCCGGTGTCCAGAGACAGTGGCGGCTCCTCCGATATCTTCTCCTAGCCCGGACGTGTAACTCCAGAGGAGTTTTCAATCACAGACACCAAGAGGGAGGCCATTTAAAGAAGAGCAGATCATCTGCCAGACCTCTCCGCAGAGTGGCTAGGCGTAGCAGGAGGCAAACATCACGGGTATTCAACGTGACATCAGTGGCACTAAGTCGCTCTTTGCATTCACTGGAACAAGAAAGCCTGACATGCAATTTCACTCCAATTGAAACCGTCAGATACTGTACATCCATTCTCGGGAGCACACATGCACTCACACGCACAGGCACTCAGAGACATTTGAATACTACTACAGTTTATCTATCACACCAACTCGTGCTCAAATCGTTCTGCTTGAAATATCTGGAGAGGTTCTTTGACCCATTCTTGGTACAAACCACAGTTGTTTTGGAATAATGGCGATGATTTTGATACTCGTCCAGATTGCTTCCCCTAGTTCCCTCACTTAGCACCTGAGTGTTGGCTGTTTACCCACGGGAGCTCAGGGTGACATGAATCCAAGGCACTAACTGGAGTGTATCTCTCTTGATCATATTACAGATTTAATAGAGTTTAGCGCATACCGAAACAGGAATTACTTTGTTTGGCAGCGAAGCAGCCATGCATTCGTTCAACCTTGAGGATATGCTAATTGCATTTCCCAGACAAGTGTGGCAAAATGAGGAAACAATCAGCATCTCGCCAAACTAAGTTACTTACGTGAGGTGACAAATCGGAGCAGGGCGAGGGAGTCAGTCACGGTTTTGGGGCGGTGTAATTAAAAGTTCAGACGAGAGGAAAGTTTGTCAGATGCTCGCCGGGGCGTGGAGTACATGCCCACACTTCGGCTGCGGTGTGTTGACGTCTCAACAGCAAACAAAAAACCCCACCATCGTTTAGCTTCGTTCTCCTCATGCTAGGAAGAGGGAGTTTGGAGCGTTGCCAAATCGCTCCACCTCCTTTTCCTGTGAGCTCATATTTAAATTCCCTTTGAAACCCACCAGTCGTGTTCCATTTCACTCATTCTGTCAACGCTGGCTTTTCCTAATTCACTTTCTCGCTAAGGAGACAACAAGGCTAGCCTCCTTAGCATATCCAGTTTGTTTTAGGTGAACAGAAGACCTGCCTTTGATGGGATTAACATTTTTGATAGGATGCAATTGACAAGGCCTCCGTCCACTGTTCGGACCCTTAATTTCAATGCAAATGAAATTTACCCGTGAAAGACTAAAACACATTGGTTATACATTTAGTTACTAAAAACACAATCTTCCTCTTTGTACCCCTGGAGGTTGAAGGGTCCGAAGAGAAGCATTAGTGGGACCCAGATTAACACAACACATCACTTCCACCTACAATTACAATTCAAGCCCCTCTCCAAGTAGGTCTAACTCAACACCGTCGCCCTTATTCACTATAGATGCTGACAGTGTTGACCAGCTGATGAGCTGGGGGATAGTGTTCTACCTAAGCACCCCCCGAGTTGTCCAGTTTGTGTTTGATAGTGGCTCAGTGTCACGTCTTCCCTTCACCAAACAGACACTGTAAAGGACTTCTTCATTGACGGTATTGAAACTCACTGTGGAGGTGTTTGGAGTCTCTCTAAACTCCACTGCCTGCTCGGGACACGCCCCTGAGGCGGGCTCGACACTGTTAATCTGGCAGCGCTCCCCCCGGACACTGAATGAGGAAGGGTGGGCTGATTCACTTAACACGGGTTAATGGGCTACCATCAAGAATCAAACACCTTAAAGCTCTCTCTCTCTCTCTCTCACTCACACACACACACACACACACACACACACACACACACAGCGACAGAGTAAATGCTGAGGCTGGACTTTTCCTAATTATGCACAATGATGCGGAATTCATGCTGTCCATTTGATACGATTAGTTGAGTTTAATTTGTGTTAAAGTGTCATGGTGTCAAGGCGGAGTGCTTAGGTGTGTGTGTAAATTACTTGGTAGACTGAGGTGGGGGGCAAGCGCCAATCTCAAGAGGAATTAAAGCGTAACCAGGCAAAAAAAACATCCCGTACAGAAACTCTGACTCATTCCAAATTATCCTTCTTACGCTCTCTTTGGACTACCACATTGGAGGTACACGGGTTTGATTAATAATTAAGCTGTATTTATTTTTGCACGCTCCGAAAGCAAAATGATTAGGTAAAAAACGTGTTTTGCTTTTTCTTACCCAAAGGACTACAGGGCACTGAAATATGCATACTGTATCAGAACTGTTGTGTCAGATGGAGAGGAGATAGTGGACAAGAGAGGCGCCCAGAAGATACGCTGGGTCTATAGATCAGCAGACTTAGCCGCCGCAGCAGCAAATTGAGCATCACACTCAGGACGTAACCTTATATTTTATCTGCAGAGAACCCTGGAGCTGCATCCTTAAAGATCTAACCAGCACACACGCACACACACAAACACACACCAACACCTCCCCTGCATTTTAATCACCACCTTATTTCCCAGACACGACACACAGGACTCTCCTAGCATCTTAAAAACCCCCATCGATAGCGATGACACGACGCCGCCTTTGTTCACTCAATAGAGTGGGCTAAGTTCCGCGCTCTCCGTCGACCCCCGCCTGCCGTAGCTGCCCTTCAGGGCCTCCGGCGACCACCGCACCTGACCCTCTGTCAGGCTGCTCTCAGCAACTAACCTGTTTGGGGTGTTTTATCAGCGGCACACATCCATACGTCCTGAGCAGGCTTAGCCAACCCAAGCGGCCCCTCACCTCTCCTGTGAGATGGCGAGGTAATCCTCCCCCGAATGGAATTGGATATTTCCAGCTGCGAGCCTCATAGTTCGGTTCACGGTAAACGTGTTCGCTACCTGGGCAGGGCTCGCTATGTTCCTGGGGGCATGTTTGATTTAAGGGCTGATTTGAATAACGAAGGAAACCTAGCCGTTGTCGGCAATTGAAAAGGAAAACCGGCTCCCGACAGTGAGGTGGGCATGGGACATGTTACGTGTGCTCGTTTTCCCGCTGTTCATCCTTTTTGCAAGTAAAATCCCACAGGGGGATTGGGATGGCGTACGCGTTAAGGCATGGAGGATGTTCAACACGATGCCGTCCTGCAAGCCTGATGTGCAAACATAGTGTCATTTCCGCATGGATTACGCAGATATAGAAACGCAAGCTTTGCTGTGTGTTGCCTAGTAAGTGCTTGCAAACAAGTCAACTTCTGTGTTTACGTGACTTAGCCGACTTTAGACACAAGCACACAAACACACACTCGCTGATCTGAAGCATGCAACCAAGTGGGAACAAAGTCAGAGCCACGGGCAAATGTACGTGAGCTAACATTCTTTTGCAACCTTTGCACAATCACACACTGACACACACTGGAATCATGCTCAAGGGTCGTAGGCACAGCTATCCCACACTGACCAGATGGACCACTTAGACAACAACAATCAATCCTTTGTAACATCACTCAGGAAGTATCTCTCTCTCTCTCTCTCTTTTTATCTTTCATTCACAAACAAACACACACACACACACAGGCACAATTGCACCATAGACAGCAGGATGTGTGCTGTCCTCATTTGCCGGAGGAGATAGAAGTCCCCCACAACAGCAGGCCAGCCTCAGAACATCTAATAAAACACTCTGCACCAGCTTCCAGTTCCTCTTCTCTTCCTCTCTTGCTCGGCCTGTCTCTCCGTCTCTTTTCTATGGCTGCTTTCAGTCTGGGGAGTCTAATTAATTCCATGGCCAGGGAATGCTTGTAACGGGGTCAGATATGAGTGAACTCGGAGTCAAAGCCATTGAGAAAGGCCCTCGTGGCGTTACCGAGTGACCCACGTCCGCACTCGAATAATTACGGCCGACGGCTTTCAGGTGGGAAGGAAGGGTTATCTCCCCTCCAGCCATCAGATCCACTCATCCTCTCCCTCGCCACACTGACAAGCGAGGGGGATGCGCGGGACGCGGGCGCGCGCTAACGCACGCCTTTCAAACATCGATTCAACTCCTCCACTCCATTACCGCTGACAGGCGAGACAGCGTGTGCCAACCGGGTCTACGGCTCACGTCAATCAGTGTGGGGACATGAAAACACATGCACACACACACACACACACACACGAACACACACACACACATCCCGAAGTGGTGCTAGGATCACTTGCTTTATTCCACAGTATTAGTCACCTCACATGTCACTACAGTTCAAAAGTGCGTCTGCTCCGTGACGGCAAAGGGCGTGAAAGTTTCCCCGGGTGACATGACATGATGGCCTCAACAAAGCCTGCGGGGCCTATAGTACCAGATCATAGCCCTGTGGAACTCACGCCCGAGGACAAGAGTGCGAAATAGAGAAGTGTGGAAGAATAAAAAAAAAACATCATTCATTAATCATGGAGTTCCATGGTTAATGCACAGAGGTTTGCTCCCATTGAAGTCTTTCATGTAGATTGTCTCTTAGTTACTCGTGTTGTATGGAAAACACATTGGGCACGGGGGCAGCTTGTAGAATAATGACTGTAGGAAGGGACACAGTGGAGAAAGGCCAAGGGAGAAAGAGAGAGAGTCCTTCCAAGGCAGACACGTTGACACTCGCTTACAGAGAGACACTGGTGGGGACGAATGGGGCTAGCAGGCAGCTCGGGCATGCAGCTTGAATGGGAGACGATGCGGTGCAGATAGCCAGGAGCCTCTGACTGCTGGCCAACCCTAAAGCCAGTACCTGCCACTGGGCTGTTACACGGCAGTGCAGACGTTTTGCGGTGCTGCTCAATGGGAAAGAGGGAGAGACAGTGTGTGTGTGTGTGTGTGTGTGTGTGTGTGTGTGTGTGTGTGTGTGTGAGTGAGTGAGCCAGCGTAAATTGGCTGGAGGTCTCCCCGTCCCAACGGCAACCAGGTGGAGAATTACATTATTGACTGTGAGGCGATACTGTTCAGCGCCCCTGTACTTTCTCTGGCACAGGATTGCGCTCAGGTGAACAGTGCGGTTCCCGGTGCAAATGGATCCTCTTGGCTTCCTCTGCCGGGTCATACCCAGGCCTGAACGTGTATCGCGGCAGACGTTGGCTCACAGAAAGGGAGTGCTGAGTAACACCGGAGCGTTTCGGTCCAAACCCACGTTCAGTGCCTGGACGCTGTGGGCCCCGGGCAGCTCTGGACGCAGTGGCAGACACACAATGGACGAGCAGCCCTGACCTGAACAAAAGGGGGGTCGGTCTGAATGGGCTTAATGGTCCCATCCATCCTCCTGCTTTAATCACGGCCCGGCCAAGCTAATCCCACGCTTTGTCCGTCCATCCCATTCCTTCCCTTTTAAGGCTAACACACGTATTATATGCGGAGTGAGCCAAGCCCTCCATCCCGCCTCGGAACAAACTCCAAAAACATGCAGGCACACGCACACACGCGCACAAGCGCAGCTAAACGCCTTATTTCAACGTGGGCGAGTCACGTTAACCGCAGAGGTGAACTGATCAATACTGTAATCAAAGAGTTGAACGAGAAAGAGCTTCTGCCTATCCAACATTCATTGTACAAAGTTAGGGGTTTATTGACATCTCTCAAAGCGGGATCTCTCGCAGGGGCAAACTGGTGACCTCTCGTCACTATCTGCATACACAATAGCTCGTTTTAGATAACGGTAGGTATGAACTATAGAGAGAGAGAACAGGTGGCGGGGGAGATTCAGCGAGTGCGGCTTCGGAAAGACGAGGCTCGAGAGATAACGGGATTACTCCACTTTAGTTCTCCCTTCGGCCATAGCCTGGACTGGCCTGCTTGGGATGGCACTGAGTCGGGCGGGGTAGGTCTGCTCTGGCATCCTGGCACGGCCGTCGTCTCACCAGGCCAGGGCAGCACAAACCCCGGGGGACGGAGCTGGACTTCACGCAAAAATGTTTAGTGGTGGACTTTGGCTTTAGTGGTCGGCTCGCCGCTGTCAGCTGCTCTGGACGGTCAGTGCCAGCTTCCTCCCCACTCACTTCTCTTTTCACTCTCTCTCTCTTATTATGAACAGATGGAGGAAGAGAGGGGCGGGGGCAAGGGGAGATGGAGTGTGGCTATGTGGGGTCACCCCCCCCCCCCTCTCTCTCGGTCTTGGAGGGGACTGCGAGGGCGACGGGGCTTTGCTCTGCCGGGTCATCCCTGTGTCCCTCTGCCTTGGGGAAGGGGGCTGAAGAGATGGAGCGGGAGATTGGGGAGGCGCTAGCCCTGTCTCGTGCCTCTGCCACGGTGAATGGAGCTAAAAATAGCAGCAGGAGGACGTGCGGAGCTTCTCAAAGAGGAGGGACGCACCACTAAGAAACACGTCTGTGCGAGTGCTTGCCAGTCTTTCTGTGAGTGTGTGTGTGTGTGTGTGTGTGTGTGTGTGTGTGTGTGAGAGAGAGAAGTTTGTGTGTGTTTGCCATACGTGAGCAGCCTTTGTATAGGAGAGGATAGACAGTCTGTCAGACTAGCGCTACATGGTGCAGTGAATCGGAGAAAAGAAGAGACAGATGCAATGCAAGGAAAGACAGGAAGGAAAAAGAGAATAGATGAAAGTGGGGGGATAGTGAGATAAGAAAAAGCCAAATCCATTTATGCGTTTATGCTCCATTACAGCCGCCCAGTTAATGGATTTATGATATTTTGTGTTATTCTCTTGCTCATTTATCATAGACCCAACATTCTCAGCTGAAGACAAAGCATTCAGAAATTAATGAAGTGGTTGGATTAATGAACAAATAATCTAACAACAAAACAAACGGTTGAGTGAGTGAGTGAGTGAGTGAGTGAGTGAGTAAGTGGGTGAGTGAGCGAGCGAGCGACCGACCAACCGAGTGAATCCTAGGGAAGGCTTGGGACTTGTACAGGCGGGAAAGGCAGAGTGTACTCCAACGCGTTATCCTGCTACTGACTGATGAATGAAAACCATTAGAAGGATTGGGATTCGGCCCGCGTTGGCTCCAGTCACGTGGAGAGCGGCTTGGCTGGCCACTGTGTGGCACTCTAGACAAAATCGCTCCCAATCAACAGAACCACATCTGTCTGGCCGTGTCCCCGCCAGCCTTTCTGTCCCCCTACACATTTCAGTACTGTATCACACTATAATGTGCCAGAGTGCTGGGGAGAGTCAAACGGGAAGCAACTTCGAACTATTTAAAGGGAAAACGACACTGGTGTTGGCATTGTCTCCTCTTTTTTCGGATAATTATGACTATCATAGTCCACGTGCTGTGTCACATGTACGGTATGGGCTCTTTATTATATGACACTCTGATCCATTACCGTGAGAGTGACATGAGCAGTGCATTTGTGAGCGTTCCTCCGCTGGCTATTGTAGCATCCATACAGTTGGGTTTACAGCTAGACCTGTAACATCGATCATGACCGATGGCCAAAATTTCCTATTTGCAAAAGTTCACGAGGAGTGGGGAATGTGAGTCGTCATGTCTCGCGGGCTGAGTTCAGTCACAGCCTTCTCTAGCTCTTTTTCCTCCCTCTCCCTATAATGAGAGAGTGTGGCTGCTGAGTTTAAATGGGATGAAAGCTGGCAAACTATGTTGTTTGGCATTGCTTCTGACAAATGGAAAGTTGCAGGTGCAGCAGCGTGCATTCTACAACTCAAACCTCACTGAGACACATTTAGTGAGATATGTAATATATTTAGTCTAAAACTAAAAATAGGACTTGTAAGAAAAGTATGAAAAAGTGACATGGTACTTTCAAATCGATACAAATAACATAACATAACAGAATGTAGAAGTGTGAGAACAGATAGAATCTAATTAATTTAAAAAGGGGCCTGTTAACTGAATACAACAGATGGATCTATAGGGAACTAAAATCTGTTGTACATTTAAAGTGGAATTATTTTTATTATTATTTAAATGGCTGCATTAACAAACAAAGGTTGAGCTAGGCTGTTCCCTTCAGAGTTGCATGAAAGGATATTCACGAATGTCTTAAACGATGTCATTCGTAACAGCTCTACATTTCCTTTAATCATCGTCCTTTGTTTGTTAATGCAGCAATTTAAATAATTTTCCACTTTAAATGTCCCCATCGTCAACACAGCTGCACCAGCTCTCTACGAGGGCCCGTCTAGATTGCGATGTTTGTACGGTGGCTCTCATCAGCGTCTAGCTACCTGGCAGTGGTTGTGTAATACTTCAAACTGCCTAATCTCCTGTTTAATACACCAGACTCAGTCTGTCTGTCTGTCTGTCTGGCTCCTCCTCTTTTCATCTGTGGGCCTGGCTATCTATTTGTATGGCGAGAGGGAGTTCTGTGAGTTCTGTCTGGATCATAGGAAGGGCTGTCTGTGCGTTACGTTACTCTCTCCTTCAACGTTTTGGTCTGCCTGGATGTCAGCGTACCAGTTCCTCTTTTAATGAAAGACTGGGTGCCTCACCAGGTGTGCCTTTTCTTATCATTCTGTAGGGTTCTGAGCCCATTGCGGGGAGTCCTTGTAAATATATAGTCTGTAATAGGATAAAGGCTGTATGCAAGCCTTTCTGTGTGTGTGTGTGTGTGTGTGTGTGTGTGTGTGTGTGGCTGTGTGTGTTTGTGTGTGTGCTTGCGAGGCAGCATAAAGCTTTCCTCCCTGCCAGAGATCCTTTGGGGCCTTTTGGGAATTCTCTCCTTTCTTCACAGTGCTCTCCTTTTGAACTCCGTTCCCTGTCTTTCTTTCCTCGCTCCTTATGCTGGCCACACACACCAAGTGTCGACGTAATCGGGGCCCCGCCGGTCTGCGATGGATCATTTCTGCGCGGTGTGAAATAACGGGCGAAGCCAACAAAAGCCAAATGGCTGCACCACGGCATCAGGGTTTCAGCAGCCGAATCGACAAAGGGCACGCTAAAATAAAGGGGATGAGCGCAAAATGTCAGCTCTGCTCAGTCCAGAAAGGCGCTGGGAGACCCCCCCCCCCCGCCCCCCGCCTCCGTCCCCATTTGTAGACCGAAACCGCATCTGCATTTCGAGTGTATCGCCCTACGGAGGGTCCGCCACGAGATCGTGTGTGGAGACGTCGACGTGAAGTTAAGAGGGGGGCTGTGTCGAAACGAAGGTGGAGCGATAATGAAGGGCTTAACACCCCACGTCGTCACACACAGCGCTCACATGGGCTCCCGCTGTGACTGTGATCTGACGTGTGCTAAAGGAGGGAGCCTGTTGGAGAGGAGGACAGACGGACAGGGGCCGGCGAATAGACAGACAGACAGACAGGCCAAAAACAGCCCAACAACCGCTAGCACACACACACACACACACACACACACACAGATGGAGAGACGAAGAACCCTGCGTGATCCCACTTCAATCCACGGTGAGCCCAATGGAGAGAGAGAGAGAGAGAGAGAGAGAGAGAGAGAGAGAGAGGAGATACAAGAAAGGGAGGAGAGAGAGAACCCTGAGAAGGGTGGCGTAGAGAGAATGAGTGAGAGAGATAGAGAGAGAGAGAGAGAGGGAGAGGGAGTCGTGTTTTCTGTTGCCAGGGCCAGGCACGGCTGCCTCTCTAGCCCAGGGGCCTGAGTGGAGCTCTGCACCATCGTGCTCCGTTCCCACTCGCACTTGAGTTGGTTCCTAGGATTTACCCCCCCCCCCCCCCGGGGCTGCATTTAACGTGACACCATGGCACGTCACGCTGCCATCTCATCTCAGATGCATGACAACGGGAGACACACATGACACGGTGAGAAGTAGTCATCCCTAAGAGTGTCGGTGAACGATGAATATGAGTGTGTGTGTGTGTGTGTGTGCGGTGACGTGTGTGATGTGACCACTGTAATCAGCCCACCAGCAACGGGTGTGAGCCGTGGTGCCTGCCGGCCCTTAACCTCTATCTCTCTCTCTCTCTCTACAACCCCCTCATCAGGTTCTCTCTCCCTCCCTTGTAGCTCCTGTCTCTCTCTCCTTCTCTGTCTCTACCTCTCTCTCTCAGGTACTATTTTATCTAATTTGCTCTCTCTCCCGCTCTCTCTCTCTCTCCCTCGCTCACACTTTTATCTCTCTCGCTCTCTCGTTAATGCTTTTCATTAATGCTTAACTGAGGGTCTTACACAGTGACATAATTTGTGCCACTGAAACCTTCTGGTTCCGCCGAGGGGAGCATCCCACTGTCTCATTAGCATCTGGACATCTGTTCTGCCCTCATCTTCTTCCCTGCACAAACATGTACACAAATATAGAGTACATAAATCACCCACACACACACAGATACACACAATCATCCTGCCCATCACCCATACTTGCATTAGGAAGACAGATGAATACAGTGCAACACGGTTGAATAAATGGGTCAACGTAGGAAGGATCGATGTGAGTGCCTCATCGCGGCCAGTGGCTCTGCAGCATTTTGACCAGTCAATCAGGCGGCTACCAGGCAGAAAGGCAGGCAGGCGTACACACACTGAGCTCCAGAGCTGGAGACAGACAAGCAGACAGACAAACAGGCATGCAGGGAGCTGGGGAAGGGTTGTATACTGGAGAGGGAAGGGAGGGGGTCCGGACCTGGAGCACTCACACTCAAAGGAGGCAGAACAGGTGACAGGTTTCACACACACACACACACACACACACACACACACACACACATGCACTCATAATCACACACACACACACACACACACACACACACACACACACCACTCTTCATTTCCCAGCAAACAGCAAGTTTGTCAGTAAAGAGCGAACCTCCGTCCAACCTCCATCCTCGGTGTTAATGAACAACGCCTCTCACAGCCTCAGATGTTCCTGTTGCAGCCCTCTGCTTTCCCCTAACTCCCTCCTCTCTCCCACCTCCGTCGCTCGTCTCACTGACTAAGTGCCTGGTTGTCAAAGTCAGCTGCAGCCCAGCTAATGAAGAGGCAGATTTATTAGACAGACAACAGGGAAAAAGAGAGAGCGAGAGACCCAAAGAGAAAGAAAGAGAGAGACAGAGAGAGAGCGAGAGAAGGAGAAAAAGACGGCGCGAGCAAACAGAGCTGGCAAGTCGGCATGCCCGAGACCAAGAGAGAAGAGGGGGGAGAGAGAAAGAGAGCAAACAAAGGATGAATACAGGAGAGGAGGGAGAAGGAGAAAAACGTCTGGAAAGGGGAAAAAGAAAAAGAAGAAAAAAAAGACCAAAAGAGCTGAACAATAGGGAGAGAGATCTCGGGAAGAAAAGAAGCGTGAGAGGCAACAGTCGTCTCCCTCTAACCCGCTCTCCTCCTTTCCCTCCCTCCCTCCCTCGCCGGCTCTACTCTCCTAACAGTAGCCAAAGAGCAGAGATGGGGCTCACCGTCTGCTGCAGGTCCGGGATTCCGATGCGGATGACCACCGTGTTGCCCTGCGGCTCCTCCATGGGTCCTCCGCTGCTGGCACTCCGCTCCGGAGCGGGACGGAACGGCGGAGCGCTGAGAGGAACGGGAATGCCGCGGTCCTCTTCCCGGGAGCTGCCGCTGTCAGAGCTGGCCCCCTGGCTGCCGTTGGCTGCGTGTGTGTTGGGGTGTGTGTGTGCGTGTGTGTGTGTGTGCTGCTGCTGCTGCTGCTCCTGCCGTGGAGGGCTGGGTGGCTCATGTTTGCCGGCTGCCGGACTCAGAGGCATGCTCCGTGTGAGGGGCTAGGTCTGTGTCTCTCTCTCCACACAC
>JAVQIZ010178665.1:0-14249 GCA_036023535.2 Galaxias brevipinnis | reverse complement strand
TGTGTGTGTGTGTGTGTGTGTGTGTGTGTGTCCCTCACCTTCCACAGGTAAGATCTCTCCATGGACTGGTCGCTTCTACTCTCTGCTGGACCCCTCTTACGCCAAGAACAACATCCCCATTATCGCCTCTGTCTCTGAGCACCAGCCCACAACCTGGTCCTCCTACTACTTTGACCTGCAGCTGCTGGTCTTCATGTTCCCAGGTAAACACATATACAAAGCAGACTTTTGAAGCCCTTATTTGGTTAGAGATAACCCGCTCACCAGATTTAGTTTAACCTTCTCTTTCTTATTATTGTTATTATAGTGGGCCTGTACTATTGCTTCAACAACCTATCAGATGCCAGGATCTTCATTATCATGTATGGAGTCACCAGCATGTATTTCTCAGCTGTCATGGTGAGTTCTTTGTAAATTATATTTAGCAGTGTCACTAATAATAATGAGACCTCAAAGACACGGAATGCTTAGGAACAAGTGTGTACAGAAAAACACGTTACCTGAGAATGACACTTATACTCCAACTGATTGAGCCATGTGTGTCCAGGTGCGTCTGATGCTGGTGCTGGCCCCTGTCATGTGCATCCTGTCAGGAATTGGTGTGTCCCAAGTCCTCACCACCTATATGAAGAACCTTGATGTCAGCCGGCCAGACAAGAAAAGCAAAAAGCAACAAGACGCCACCTACCCCATCAAGAATGAGGTGAGAAGCCAGATTCTGTCCCAGGCATAATACCGCTGCTGTCCAAAATACATGGGTCCTCTCTTGCCACACAGAAGGTAGATTAATTGAGAACATTCCATGCAATATTTATCTATTTTTCAAACAGAATTTTTAGGCCGAAAATTGTTTGAGATGGTGCCTTTAACCTCTGCCTCGTTAAATTGCTCTTTGTGATGCTAGGTGGCCAGTGGGATGATTTTGGTCATGGCCTTCTTCCTCATCACTTATACCTTCCACTCCACCTGGGTGACCAGCGAGGCGTACTCGTCCCCCTCCATTGTGCTCTCGGCCCGCGGGGGGGATGGCAGTCGCATCATCTTTGACGACTTTAGAGAGGCCTACTACTGGCTCCGTCACAACACACCAGAGGTCAGGAGATGAACCAAATAACATGCATCCATCATGTACATCATCACATTTTCAATAAACATAAATGTTATACTATACTATGTTAGACTGTTTGGTGGTGTGTTGATACTGTAATATCTTATATCATGTTTTGACGCGTGTCAGCAAGTTTAAGCTCTGGATTGTAAAGGCTTTCGCCAAACATTATACTTGTGGTGTTTCAGGATGCTAAAGTGATGTCATGGTGGGATTACGGCTATCAGATAACCGCCATGGCCAATCGAACTATTCTAGTAGACAACAACACATGGAACAATACACACATCTCTAGAGTGGGCCAGGTAAGTGGATTCTTATTCTATGATCATCCAAATCTTTTGTTTGTACTTTTTGTAGTGTATATGTTAAAGTACAGTAGAACTTTTCTTTAACCGAGGCAACGTGAGTAGACTATTTTTCATATTTATATTTTTAAGAATAGCTATGCCTGTTCAGTTGATCGTGTAGGTTCAGAGGATGGAAATGCTACTGTTAACCTTCCTGTGGGACAAACATTTAGTCCCCTAATATAGGCTAAGAGGTTCTCTTTCCTATGCATTTGCAGGCAATGGCTTCTACAGAGGAGAAGGCATATGAGATCATGAGGGAGCTTGATGTGAGCTATGTTTTGGTCATCTTTGGTGGATTGACTGGTTACTCATCAGATGGTGAGTAAACGCAAAAACAATGGCTATTGGTTTGGCTCATAGGTTTTCAGTGGTTTTGTTCTCTTTTATAGACTGTATATTTAACATAGATAAATGCTTTTAAAACTGTTGTAAACAGCATCTGTTTCTCTCTTTTTCCTCCATAGACATCAATAAGTTCCTGTGGATGGTGCGTATTGGTGGCAGCACAGACACAGGCAAGCACATTAAAGAGCATGACTACTACACCCCTACTGGGGAATTCAGAGTGGATCGCGAGGGTTCACCTGTCCTGCTCAACTGTCTTATGTACAAGATGTGCTACTACCGTTTTGGTCAGGTGTACACAGAGGCCAGTAAGTAGCTACATGTTATTTGTACGACTTTGTAGCGCTTTTGCCACGGATACCCATTTTTAACCAATCTTAATCCATGTAATTGTTTTCTTTCTTTCAGAGCGCCCCCCTGGTTACGACAGGGTGAGAAATGCGGAGATTGGCAACAAAGACTTTGAGCTGGATGTGTTGGAAGAGGCCTACACAACAGAGCACTGGTTGGTCAGAATATACAAGGTAAATAATGATTTCTCTCTAACAGTTCTTTAGAAGAAGCTGTTATGCATTGAAGTCTAAGTCGTTTTTTAAGGTTGAGTTTTTGAAGTAAGATCTTTGTTTCATTCATAACAATGCATTTAATTCCTTAGGTGAAAGATCTGGACAACCGAGGGCTCTCTAGGACGTAAAAGTATTCAAACCAGTCAGCTATTACACACCCGTTTTTAGCACACAGCACTGAGCGCCTTCCGCCGTGGTCAGCAGATGAGTGTGAAATGAAAACTTTTTATACTTTAGGGAAAGAGATTTGCGGAAAGAGATTTGCTTTGTGGATGGTTTTTGTTTTACAATGTGGTGTCTTATTTTGGAGCAGAAGGTGTTATAACGTCCAATCAAATGTCGAGGTAATTTCTGTAATCAGTGGCCAAAAGACACAATGTCAGTAAGATTTCCATTTTTGCCATGTGGTCAAATAAAGAGGGATAAATGGTAATTTGTAAGTGTCCTTATCTTTTCTCGCATGCTAGTAACATTAGAATTGTTTGATGCGTATTTGCTGAAAGGTTTAAAATATAATGTTAACAGACTGGATCAGTATAAGCTTATCAACTATGCAGATGCAAGTGTCCTGCATTTATTTCCATTTTCATAATGCGCACAAGCCAGATTGATTGCGTTTCTTTTTCGCCGTCCAACCATGGATGCCAAATACAATCTAAAAACTATACTTTATAGGCTAATCCCAGAGCTAAAACAGGGACCAGGTCATAGCACACTGGGTTACTGAAGTGTTGGCAGACCCACAAGTAATATAAGTAGTAAGTGCGTGTATCATTTTATGTTGTATGTCTTACTTTTGAAATCGGCTAGTAACTTCTAATCTAGTTACATCGGAATGCTGCTTGCTGGACTGGACAGCATGCCATTTTTAAGACTGTTAAACGAAGATGTCGCTCTTGTGATGCAATTGCCATGCGCTGAAAACGTGTCTCGGCATAGGCCCATTAGAAAAATAATAGGCTACAGATGTTACTTATTATTTTCAGTTTCTTTAACTATAGAATCCCTATTTTATGGCCACAACGATGAGTTTGGTTAAATTTGGAAATATGTATTTTCGCATACCAGGACAGTCGCAGGTTATTTCTATTGATAAAAAGATAAACTGAATATAATTCATATAAAACGGAGCGTACATTATTATTTTGTTGGGGTGTATTTCTTTTCACAGCCTACTAGACGATAAATTGAGTGAGCTACCCCACGTATTTCTAGAAGGGAGACAGTGGAATATATGCAATATTATGTTTGCCAGATGCTTGAGCGCGAATTGCCAACCCAGAGTTGTTAACTAAAGCTAAAAGCCTTAAAAATTACATTTGTTCTATAAATGTACTTAGTTATTTAACCAGGTGAGTCCGACTGAGAACGAGTTTTCTCTTGCAGTGGAGTGGCCCTGCACCGTGGGAAGAAATGCGTATTGCATACTCCTTTGAACCGGGCCAGTACATTAGGAATTGTATTATGGTTCAAACATTCAAATGAACAGACGAAGTCTTTCTTTAAATAAGGCCCAACCTCGAAACGTACCACGTGACCGTGTTGTGAGAGATTTCATTGGCTATATTTGAGTCTAGTAACTCCCATTTCAGCCAATTCCATCAAGTTTGCGCCAAAGTCAAAAACAAACCAAGGAGAGGCTGTTGGAAAGATCTATGGTTAGTGGCTTGCTTTTTTTTAGCCCGTTCCATTGTGTTTTCGTAATTGTTTAAGCTCATTCAACACATTCTGCTCAATTGCCAGGTAAGATCATATATCGGATATGTAACTTCTGCTTTACTTCGCCTGCATGATTAGGCTAGTATAGATCATAATGTCATGCGATACAAAGTGATAACAAACCGAGAAGACGAAGATGGCATCGTTGTAATTCATTGTGATCCTTGTACAGTTGAGTCTGACATTTGCTCCGTCAGCAACTGTTTGTTTGTTTTAGAAATAGTTTTACATGGTGTATGATCTTCTAACTATCGTGCTCTTCCTAGACAGCAGCAATTCAACAACGAGCAAACGTTACAATGGATGCAATTTCAAAACAGATCCTGCCTCTGACAAAGGTATATCGCTAGATCTAGTGCATTAACTTTTATCTAGCTAGACTAACCATCTATTTTGCCACTTTTATTATAATTGCACGATCGTAGATAGGATTCTAATTTATCTACATTCTGTGCTTTTAGGGTAATAAAGAAAACACTAAACCAGCGGTTGAAAGTAAGCCATTCGGTAAAAGAGAAGTTTACAAACCAATTGCTGGTTCATCAGTGAATCTGCACTCAAATAACAAAAAAGCAAAGGAGGATAATTCGTCTAACACAAAGAATGTGCTCAATGATGTGAAAGAAGTGAAGAATCATAAGAATGAGCACGGTAAGCCACCTAAAGGAATAACTGAAAGAGATACAAAAAAACGGCAAACACTCAGCCAGGTATTCCTCACTGAGCAGGCTGTCCGTCAGAGAACACTTATTGCCAACGCTCCAAAGCCACCTGCCACTGTCCAGTCTAAACCAGCCCTGGGCACATATAAAGGCAGGATTGTTCAATCCAAAATTGGAAGCCTTTGGAAGTCTGGAAGCCATGTAGAAGGAATGGATCAAAAAGGGTACACTACAACAAAACCTCTCAATGTTGGGGGTCAAAAGATACGTTCACAATCTGTTGCAAATCTGCAGGGACGTGACATACAGAAACACAGAATTCAACCGGCAAGATCCAAGTCAGTGTCTGACAGACTACCTAATATCTCCAACCACCAAGCCACCACCCGTTCGATTGTCTCACATGCGGCTGACACTGCTAAAAATAAGGCCCCAGCTTTTCCGAGCTCACGTAAATCATCAGTCATATGTAAGGTTAAAGAAACTGAAAACCTTAAAAACAAGAGGCCTGTAACTACAGACAAGGTCCTCAAACGCCCTGTCACTAGCAGCCTTAGCCAGTACAGGATTTCCACAGAGGCTGCTGAAGAGAGAAGGTTTGTATCAGTAAAAGGCATGTCCACACATTTGTTTGCCATAATTGCGAAGCTGGTTGGACATACTGATGAAAAGCATGTTCTATTTCTGTCCACAGAGCAAAACTGGCTGATTGGCTGGCATCCAAAGGAAAAACCCTAAAGAGACCGCCTGTATCATTGGCACCACCTAAAAAAAACAAGGCCGTTTCGAAGCCTGCAGCCCAGTTAAACAACACCACAGTCGAGGCCTTGCCTGCTAAAACGTTTGAGCATAATCTCCATTCTGAATTGCAAAGTGTACAGGAAAGTTGTGCTACATTGCCTGAAGACAATCCGGGGCTTGACCAACAGACATCAAGCCACTTAATCTTAAACACTACTCTAGACCTC
This sequence comes from Galaxias brevipinnis, assembly GCA_036023535.2. Taxonomy (NCBI): domain Eukaryota; kingdom Metazoa; phylum Chordata; class Actinopteri; order Galaxiiformes; family Galaxiidae; genus Galaxias; species Galaxias brevipinnis. The sequence continues at coordinate 8,528 of JAVQIZ010178665.1, read as the reverse complement.
CTAGACAACTCGAACATGGATCTTCCTGTTGATCCAGAGATCAACATGAATGATGTAAGAAACAAACTTTCTTTAGAAAATATTTTTGTGATAAAAAAGGCCTGTTTTGAAAGGAATGGTATGTCATTCAAAGTTGGAATGTAAATCTGTTTTTTTTCAGGTTGTGGTAAACCTGTGTGATGCCTTGGAGGCAATGACAACGCTCTCGGAATGTGACAAGGATGAGAGTTGTGAGTAAAGACTACAATATAGTTGGTACTGAATAGAAAAAAATCACTGATGACAAGAAAATGTATGGCTGTCTATATAGGGCTTGCAATGTTTAGGAAATCAGTTGGTCCCAGTGGTCTAAAGCAGTGGTCCCCAACCCAGTCCTCAAGGACTGGCAGCCATGCCAGGAATTGGATCTTCCCAGTTTCTAACACACCTGGTGTAATTAGTCTCACACTGCAAGACCTTGACTAATTGCACCAGGTGTGCTGGCACTAGGGAAGATCCAATTCCTGGCATGGCTACCGGTCCTTGAGGACTGGGTTGGTGACCACTGCTCTAGTGGGCCCTGTGCTCACAGTCAAGCACCGTGCAGCTAGATTAGAATTTGCCCAAGAACACAAGACAAACCGTAGTGACAATGATTAGTGGCTGGTTTGTCATTTGTTTTTTTATTTAAGAGGAAAATTGCATCATACATAAAACATTTTAACATAAAACGTAAGAGCTGTGGTTGATCTTGGTTGATTTGTAGGACTATTATTTTGTACCTTAAAAAGTTGACAATTTACTTGTTTAAATTGACTGAAGACTACTTAAAACCAAAAATCTGGTCATTATCTAAATGTTGAACTTCAAATTTGACAAGGCTAGTGTACATGTTTATCCCCATGTTTTTGTTACTCACCCAATGTTCACGGGTCTGTTGTACCCACAACATTGCTGGGTTTCTTAAACAATGCAGCCATAATTTATGTAAAACATGTAACTAATGGTCGGTGGAAGACAGAGTGACTTCACAGCAAACCTTTTTCTTATTTTACATGTTTGCAATGCCAACAGTTGTATTACCCTCAAACGTAGCGTGTAGGGGGGTTCACACCGTGGAATCAATGAAAATGTATTCTTTAGCACGTTCTCCACACACATTCTTTTTACACAGTATACATTGGCTTCATCAGAACATATAGATTAAAACCTAATCTGTTTCCTTTTCTTCCAGCTTAGTCCTGCAATCATGGACTCAGTTCTTAAAGGAACATTCAATGTAACCCTGAACAACCCACTTAGTGCCGACACCTCCGTCCCAGGCCAACGGACGATTCCACCTCCCTTTGCTCACAACAGCAATTAAACATGGGGTCAGAGGTCAATGTTTACAAGCAGGAAGGATACAGTAACAGACTTTAATAAACATTTAACAAAAAAAAACAAAAAACATTTCAGAGTTGATTGACTTTCGTTCAGTTTTGTTGTGAACATTTGTATTGTTTTGTCACACTGAACATCTCAATCAATGGCGGTAATGTTTTCCATTTCAATTTGTGCTGTGACCCTATTGCGAGACTGTCTGTTCCTAAAAGTGGGTGGCCGATAGTTCCCCCAACTTGAGTCGGGAGTGTACAGGTCTGAAGATTTAACAATTTATTGCAATGAGAAAGCAAATGCAATTTTAACTTGTAGAGGGTACTACTTTCCCCAGAAACCCTGAAACAGCAGACTCAAACGCAAAAGAATTAACTAGGGTGTTATTACCCTCCGATTTTATTAGTTCTAGGGTGAGGTAGGGTCTAACACTGCCCAGGGTAAAAGGTGTAGTGGAGGGTGCGGTGCAATACAAGGGACAAACCAATGGCTGTATTCAATAATTATGGGGTTTATTTACAATCTCACACTGAGGAGTCAAGAGGACGACGAACGGTGCCAAAGAAATAAAAAACAGCAAAACAACTAAACTGTCTACCCAGGTCTTACAAAAACATACATACATGTGGCGGCATCGCCCCTAAACTAATGGTCTAATATTCAGTAATCAATCACTACGTGATGCAAAGATGTATGCCCAAGGGCGTCTTACCTATCCACTTGCTCCAGTGTGAGATAAAGGGAATGTAACAAAAACACTGTACAGTGTACAGGGGTACAAACAGGGGGTGTTTAAACAAAGGATGGCCTAGTGGTGAAAGCAGTGGAACTGAAAACTACTCGTTCTTAAGGAGGAAGTGGTGCTCTAATTACAGTGACTCAAAATCATACTAACAACGCTCAAATCACTCTTAACAGCCACACAGGTAACGCACTTCACAACTTTCAACCACAACTCGTACCAGCCAAACACCATGTATATCAAACAATCAGACTTTTGAACTCTCAACAATCGATCTTTCAGCTTCAGTCTCTCAGCAAGCCTCCAGAGGACACATGACAGCAGGATTAAATGTAGACGGACAGACGCGGGATTGGTTTGGCAACTGGTGCAACATTAATGACTGACGAGGGAGTGAGCCAATAGGAAAGGGGCACATGTATAATGAAGGACAGCGAGGGGAGAAACAGGGAAAGAACAAATAAACCAAACACACAATACACATGGACAAATACAACTAAACCACCATCTGTAACACTTAAACATAAGCCTCACTGGCTTGTGAAAACAACACACACACAAAACAAATGTCGGCTTACAGACACACACATTACCTACACTCCCCGAGACAGAGCGTTAGCAAAAACATTCTCGGTGCCTTTCCTATGCCGGACATCCAAGTTGTAGCCTTGCACCAACAACACCTATCGCATCAGGCGCTGCACTGTTAACCCAAATGTTCAAAGTAATTAAATAGATTAAGTACTGTTTACTTAATAATAAAAAATGTGTACTAACATAAATATTTTAAGTTCCTGTGACATTTTATTTCTTTTAAGTTAATTAAACAGATATTTTTTGATTAATATAAACTTTTTTCCCGATTAAGTTAGCACCACTTAAAAGTATAATTTCACTGTACTTATTTCTTTTGATTTAACATTAGTGTGCGCGTCTGACGTCAGTAACGTCAGTACTGTTAACGCCCTGGAGGTGGCGGTTTATATAATCCTTTATTAGTCATGTAGGGGAACATGGGTTATCACAGCAGCAAAATGGCTGTGCAAAGAGAGCAACAACTGAATTTAATGTAATGTAACGACATTTATTAACAACTCTCCGTTATCAAGTTCGCAGTATGAAGTTAGGCCTACTTCAAAATGAACGAACGAGTCGACTGACTTCTGACTTTTTATTTACCTTTTCATATTTCATTATCTTATAAAATGTATTGTATTGCTTTTCACACATTGGAATCTAAGTGTGTACAAAGATATTATTTTCATGCCCGCAAGCGGATTGTCTGTGTTTACAATTGTAAAAAAAAACTAGTTTTTATTAAAAAAAAAAGAAATTAAAAGGCCGTTTTCAGGTGACGATCACAAAACGTAATTATGGATGCGCAGGCGCGACCAAGTGAACGAACCGCCATGTCCAGCCTGCCGCGCTTCTTGTCGCCTAAAGAGTAACAGGCAGCACACGGAATCGACATCAAGCTTTGCAGAGCTGCAGTCCAAGGTAAGCAGGCAAGGAAGATGCTAGAGAGCTTTAAAGTTGTAATGCAATTGACAAAATTACACATTCAGATTGGATGTATGAGGAAGTGCTCCGTAATGCATGTAGTTAAATCTGGCCATTCCTTTCTTCCTGAATAATGTCGTTAGCTAGCCATGACAGGAGCCTGATTCAGCTAGCTAAAGTCTGCTAGCCACGAGCCTGATTCAGCTAGCTAACGTTTGCTAACGTTAGCCAGCAGATTCACATAAATGCTTAAAAGTTACTGTATAATGTTAAAGTTTTTATTTATAGTTAGATATGTGGTTGTGGAAACTGTTGATGCTAAGGCTGTTATGTTTTTCGTTCAAATGTTTGTTGAAACACCTTCGCGCCTTAGCAGAGTATTTTAAAGTAGTGTGCTTTCACAACAACATGGCCATGGCTTGTACTGAGCGGGCTTTACAGTGCTAGAATTTCATTCGCATTTGCGCCTAAAATTACGTAGGTCTATGCTAACAGGTATAAATATAAAATTAAAACAATGTATTTGGCACAATACTTTTTTGCACAAGGATTTTATGAAGGAACAAACCTACAAAGTTAATGTTGGTTATGTATTTCTTAAACTGCTGTACTGTCCAACTGGAAATAATAATATACTTAAGTGGTAGGTTATAGGCCTATAGTTACAATTTTATGAAATTATAACATATTTTTACTGCACACATTTATACTTGTTGTGGATACGGCAACTGCACCCTGGGTCCTTCACAGTTTTTCACACCATAAGTGCACGTGAGGAGAAGGAGCATGCACAAACCCACATGCTGTTTAAATATGTGCAAACAATCATGATTGCCTGAAAATATGAGAAGAGATGCTAAACACACGGATCAATATTTTACCATCCTGGTCGTGTTGTTAAATTAAAATGAGCGAGCCTAGAATGATTACAACTACCAATACTAAGTGTCACAACATTTTCTAATTATTGTACATTATGGGATTTCTGCAGTTCTGATGGAGCCTTAAACCTTGACTTTTTTCTTGTCTTTCAGATTGCTGGCTTCATTGATTGGCTATGATTTGGCAGTATAAGTTATGCTCAGCCTCTTTCACTTCAAGAGCACTTTTATTTAAACACTATAGACTTAACCATAGCATATTTTCCAGTATTAGCCCCCTTCCATGCCTCTGTAATGATTGCATATGTACATTTAAGACATTTAATGCTCTGAGAACTCATTTGTCACGATATCATACTGCGCAACTTAGCAGTAGTGCAGAGCAGAGTCAGGAGCCTGTGTTATTTAAATGCCCTTTGTGCACATATCAGCAACCCATTTCTGAATCTGTTATCTTCTGTCATCTCAGAAAGCATTTGAAAAATCATGAAACAGTGGCATGCCCATATAAGGATTGTGAGTACAGCACAAATGTGTACTCTTCTTTCAATTCCCATAAAAGCAGAGCACACCAAGCAAGTCTTGTGTCACACTTTCGAAGTAACGTTGTCAGTGAGGATCCCCTAATCTCCAGGCCAGTATTTCTGAAGTCAGTAGTGATTTGCATGAAGGATGTCAAGACCAGAGCACAGAAACGGGGGATGGTGATCAGTGTGACACTAATAGTCTAAAACATCAGCTCAAAAAGAATGTATCTTTGTTATTCCTAAGGCTATCCTCCATGTATCATACACAGCTACACAAGAAATAGAGGACAACTTCAATCAGATCTTCTCATATCTCAGCCATTGATCAAGGAGGCGGTTGGGGATATATTGCAGACAAATGGTCACAGCATTGCAGAACCTACACTGGATGAAGTTGTTGGTGCTGTCATGGACTCAAATGTTATATCTACTGCTACCTCTAAAGGTGCAGAGTTGTCTTCATCAAAGCGCAGAAAAAACTTTATCGAGCGCAACTATCCATGTGTAATGCCAGTAGAGTATCAGTTGGAGCAACCTGGACATACCATCATGTATGTTCCAATCCTTCAAATGATTCAGGAGTTGTTTACAAACATTGGCATTCTCAGCAAGATTACTGAATCAAATTCGGAGACTGGTCAATATGTGTCAAGCTCTAATGGCTCTTATTTCCTTGAAAATGATTTGCTGTGAACAGGGGAGCTCGTCATACCACTCCAGCTATATATTGAAGACCTAGAAATTGCCAACCCGCTTGGCACATCACGTAAAATTCACAAACTTTGTGCTGTATACTGGGTCCTTGCGAATGTGTCACCAAAATACAGATCAGCATTACATGCCATACAGCTAGCAATACTAGCCAAAGTGAAAGACGTCAGTAAGTATGGATATGCAGCTGTACTTGCCATTGCTGCGTGATGTGCATACTCTTGAACAGGATGGGGTCTTCATTGAAAGAGTTGGTCAGAATGTCAAAGGCACCATCGTTTGTGTTTCCGACGACAATCTGGCTGCCCATGGATTAAGTGGCTTTGTACAGTCATTTAGAGCAGACTATATTTGCAGATTCTGTATGGCCAAAAGAGAACAGTTTCAAGCAACTGAAGTCAGAGAAAAAGTGTTTTCGCAGAGAACCAAAGCCAGCCATGACCTTTATGTACAAATTGTTCAAGAAAGTGACACTTTAAGCAGCCACTTCGGTGTTAAAGGTAGCAGTGTCTTGCGTGAGTCCCTGAATTACTTCCATCCTATCACAGGCTTTCCTCCAGATATAGTGCATGATCTTCTGGAAGGTATTGTTCCTGTGGAGCTTTCTCTTTGCATTAAGGAGATGATCCAGCTGAAGTACTTCACTTTAGAGTATTTGAACCAAAATATTGCATCATTCCCGTATCAGCACACTGATAAAGTGGATAGACTTCAGCCAATTCCCAAAACATTTGGAACTCGAGGAACAATAGGAGGCAATGGGCATGAAAATGCCACTCTTCTCCGACTGCTGACATTGATAGTAGGCAGTGTAGTACCAGAGGGTGATGGTGCGTGGGCAGTTTTGATGGAATTGAAAGATGTGTTGGAGCTAGCATTGTGCGTCTTTCACTGATGAAACCTTAGACTATTTTGAATCCAAAATCAGTGATCATAGGCAGGTATTGCTAGAGGTTTTTCCTGAAGTTAGGCTTCGTCCTAAACATCACTATGTGGAGCATTATCCCACTCTAGTCAAGTGTTTTGGACCCCTGCTGCATGTTTGGACCATGCGGTTTGAGGCCAAACACCGCTTTTTCAAGAGAGCGGTACATGACGTTAAAAACTTCAAAAATATTTTGAAGACCATGGCAATCAGGCATCAACACATGATGGCATATCATCTTGCTGCACCATCATTTTTCAAGCCAAAAACAAGCATCCAGGGTTGACTCTGTTCTGGTTTCAGCGCTACCAGAAGTAGCTCAGATACACATTAGACGCCAAACAACTAGTGACACAATCTACCAGACATCAAAAGTGACCATTGATGGCACAGGCTATGTCTGTGGAATGTTTCTGTCTGTGTCAGTTGTGGACCGTCTAAATTTTGCAAAATAGAACAGATCTACCTTGTGAATCACAAGGTTTCTTTTCTTTGTTGTGATTATGACTCCTGGTATGTAGAACATCGTCGGTCCTATGAGCTGTCAGCCACACAGACAAGTCTGTCGATCCATCTGCAGTCTGGTCTGAACGATACAGTTCCACTCTTAGCATACAAGATCGATGGTTTGCTGCTGTTAACTCCCAGGCGGTTCATTCAAGTGAAACAAAACTGAGACCAGCCAGTGGTGAGTAGATCTTTATTAATTAATTATTCCATCTTTATTTATTACTGTCCAATTGAGCATTTGAAAATCTTTGTTAATAATAACCATCCTAAATGTCTATTTTTGTTAGCACAATGGCAGCTGCCTCGCCACAACCCATGATCCTTCGTGTTGTGGAGGTAGATCGGGTTAGAAAACTGAAACTTAGTTCACGACCAGCCTCTGTTGATGCACTCATTAAGATTATCAAAGACCAGTTGGAACTAGACCTTGACTTCAATTTACAATATGAAGATCCAGATTTTGATGGAAAACTCACTTCCCTCGTTGACATTGAAGAATTGCCACACAAGGCTGTTGTACATATCTCACTTGAACAAGATTCCATCTCTCTTGCATCTACTGAAACACTTTCAAGTGTGTCATCTCCAGAACGTCTTAGCAGATGGCCTCCAGGTCCTTTTTCAGTTCCCACATTTTCTTTTGACGTTGAGCTAAAACTTAGAGAAGGAAATACTGAATTTGAGAAGAACAACAAACACCTTAAACTGACAAGAGACGTAAAGCACGACGTTTTAGAAAGGCTTGCATGTACGATGTATGGCTTCAAGGCATACCCAAGTGATAGAGACATAGCAATGGCAGCTGAGGCTCTTGCGGCTAAACATCCTTGCTTGAAGGAAGCAGGATCTACAAATGGCTGGAATGGATGGAAAAATAGCATAAAGTTTAAGATGGGTGTAACCCACATGGAAAATTGGGCTACTAAACCTGTATATGTTATTTGAGTTGTAGTACCAAGAGTGTCCACTAGAGTGCGGGTTAGCCCTTCGGTAAACTTGAGCTTCACACGTTGTGTCCTAGTCACTTCCTCTTTGAGCCACGCTCTTCGTATGTGCAGTAACCGGAGCGAGTAAGTAGCGAAAATAGTTAAATATAATGATAATTGACGAATGTGAGTGTTAATAATATATTGTAAACAGGCTAAGGACCGTGTGAGTCGGTTGAGAGCAGCAGAGGTGACTAGAGAAATACCTTGTGAAAATCCCGGTGAGTGAATAACTCAGCAAAACTCATGTGCTTTTTGCACTCAACATTATTTTACTTTGGTTTAAGTAGCAACAATTCATGGTGGTAAGCCATATTAAAGTCACCATAAGCTAGTTTTATTTTTATTGTACAAAGTTATTCAATTGTTGATATTGTTTAAAGTACTTAA
>JAVQIZ010178655.1:0-16460 GCA_036023535.2 Galaxias brevipinnis | reverse complement strand
GGACACACTCCTCCCCCCGGCTACGCCTTGAGATTCTATCCATGAAAATCACAAACAGAACCGGTGACAAGGGGCAGCCCTGGTGGAGTCCAACACCCACTGAAAACGTATTTGACTTTGTGCTGAGTATACAGACACAACTCTCACTCCCGTTATATAGGGACCGAATGGCTCATAGCAACGGCCCCGGTACCCCATACTCCCGCATTACCCCCCACAGGACTCCCCGGGGGACATGGTCGTAGGCCTTCTCCAAGTCCACAAAACACATGTAGACTGGATGGGCAAACTCCCATGCCTCCCCAACAGCCTCGCAAGGGTAAAGAGTTGGTCCACAGTTCCACGACCAGGACGGAATCCGCATTGCTCCTCCTGGATCCAAGGTTCGATCGTTTTATTATTAGATTTATTAAAAGTCTGGAACAACAGCCGGACAAACAAGCTGGGATCTTTGCTGTGAATCCAGTGACAGAACATTTAAAATGAAACTACACACCAAAACTATTTAATAATTGTAAATAACTAAACATTTTCAGTTTTTTCTGCACTGAATTAAGTAAATGTGGGAATCAAGAATTTTATAATGCATGAAGTGCTCCAGCTAAAGGTGCAGAAGGCAGTCTAGAGAATTGGGACAGGGCCTAAGGCGTTCATAGAGGCTGAATACAGGGTCTAAGGCGTTCATAGAGGCTGAATACAGAGCCTAAGGCATTCATAGAGGCTGAATACAGGGCCTAGTGTTCATAGAGGCTCAACACAGAGCCTAAGACATTCTTAGAGGCTGAATACAGAGCCTTAGGCGTTCATAGAGGCTGAATATAGAGCCTAAGGCGTTCATAGAGGCTGAATACAGAGCCTACGGCGTTCATAGAGGCTGAATACAGAGCCTAAGGTGTTCATAGAGGCTGAATACAGGGCCTACGGCGTTCATAGAGGCTGAAAACAGAGCCTAAGGTGTTCATAGAGGCTGAATACAGGGCCTAAGGCGTTCATAGAGGCTGAATACAGAGCCTAAGGCGTTCATAGAGGCTGAATACAGAGCCTAAGGCATTCATAGAGGCTGAATACAGGGTCTAAGGCGTTCATAGAGGCTGAATACAGAGCCTAAGGCGTTCATAGCGGCTGAATATAGAGCCTTAGGCGTTCATAGAGGCTGAATGCAGAGCCTAAGGCATTCATAGAGGCTGAATACAGAGCCTAAAGTGTTCATAAAGGCTTAATACAGGGCCTAAGGCGTTAATAAAGGCTGAATACAGGGCCTAAGGCGTTCATAGAGGCTGAATACACGGCCTAGTGCATTCATAGAGGCTGAATACACGGCCTAGGGCGTTAATAGAGGCTGAATACATGGCCTAAGGCGTTCATAGAGGCTGAATACAGAGCCTAAGGCGTTCATAGAGGCTGAACACAGGGCCTAGGGCGTTCATAGAGGCTGAATACACGGCCTAGGACGTTCATAGAGGCTGAATACACGGCCTAGGGCGTTCATAGAGGCTGAAAACAGGGCCTAGGGCGTTAATATAGGCTGAATACAGGGCCTAAGGCATTCAAAGAGGCTGAATACAAGGCCTAAGGCGTTCATAGGGAGCACATCTTATCTCAGCATTTGATTTATTGAGATCTGCCAGAAGGTAGGTAATAAACATGAAGTCTAAAAATTTTAGTTTTTTACTTGCACCTTTTAAAGAAGCACAGTAATGTTTTTAATATGTTAATTGGGATGTGATTGTAGTTCTCTATGCTAGTTAGGCTGATGTGTGTTCTCTCGTCTTGGCTATTACTGCTGACAGTGACCACATCCACTCGCTCCCTGTCCGCTCCCAACATTTGCTGGAACTTTTAATGTCAAGAACCAACAGAGGGTATTAGACATATCTAACACAATCAGGACTTGTCCCTGAGATGTGGCAATGGAGTCAACTACTAAGCCAACATTTTCCACATGAAGTGAGCTATGAGTACCATCCTGTTGTAAAAGATAAAAACGCTCCAAGCTAGCTTATGAATGTTCTTGACCAAAGCAAGTGCTGATGTTATAGCTGTAATATGATTTGTTGGGTATAATGTTGCAGCCAATACTTACCATCCAACATTTGGCACCTGTGAAAGCGACTTGCTGTTATTTTGCCCTGCCTGGGCATTCTAAAAGTTACAATGACAATGACTAGCCAACTGTATTAAATTGTAACAGCAAACCGCTATCAAGGTTGAGTGTGGGAGTGGACTTCATCACCTGATCAAGTTGACTCCAGATCTACCCACACCTTACATTTAATGTCAGCAAGTGGAGTTGGCATCCCCATGCACACATTTGTTTATTAGATGTACCACTCTGTCAACTTCATTTGTAGCCCATTTCTTTCACTGAGCCTGGTATAGGTTGCCATTTTTGCGGTTTTCCTTTCGTTACCTGCAGTCAGCTGTGTCTTATGGACTGATTCCTTTTTCAGATTAGTGGTACTGTACCTACCTTTTACTCTCTGATACAGCGTTAGCATCGCTGCTGCAATTGTTAATGAGAGTGCACACTCTAGAACGTTGTCTTATTTTTATAAAAATGTACTTATTGATAGACAGTGGTCTGAAGGGTAAATTTATGTTTAAACTGTTATTTATTTACATTTAAGGCTTAAAAAATCAGTCTGGGAAAAACCTGTACCAGACTCTTGCTTCATTTGTGCTGTTTGAGGACTAATCCTTTTAAAATAAATGAATCTTTAAAGTTTCACAAACAAGGTTTCACCATCTCACTTGTTTAGGACCTATCTGTTGTTAAACTTTGTCCAGGCATAAGTCATAAATTAATAACGACTGAACTCCCATCATGCCTTCAACTATCAGTATACGATGAATGTAAATACCTTTTCATGTGTAGACACAGAAGGTAGTTCGTCACCCTTTACAGGCATCTGCTTTAATGATGAATATCACTTTGATCCTCAAGTTTTTAAATTAACAAGGTTGCATTGCATTACTTTTGTTACTACCTTTAACACACTACAACTTTACGTCAGCATTGCTTTTGGCATGTAAAGCAGAATGTAACAATCTCTTCCCGCTAGTTTAGAAATGTAAAAGTACAGTAGAATAGAGTAAAACAGATCTACAGTATTTTTCCAAAGTCAAAGGACGCCCTTTATTCTGTTTATATTCAATTTACGATCGAAACTGGTTATTTTCACTTTTCTGTGTTTTGCGATGTCTACAAATTATATCAAATTTATACATATTTCATGTATTCGCGGTTTAGATTTAAAAATTTTTTTTTATATAATACAGTACTTCAATAATTAAATAATTGTTTGGTACAGTACAGTGTGCGTGTTTCATGACAGGGAGTTTAGGTGCAGCATTTGTCCTAGTATAAGCAGGGGTTAAATTGGGATTTCTACAATACAATAAGAATGTAAACATATGATCAAAAAAAACCCCTTCTCACTGCAAATACACACATAATGTATAACAATCTAAGTTTTACTTGAGCTAGAAGCCTAGCTAGCAAATGAACTTAACCATGCTGATCATTTCTGTTGCTAATCTTAATATCTGCTACTTGACGTTAGCTAAATACTCAATTTGATAGTGAGGTGAAACTTTTCCCCCCCCTCACAGCTTCTACGGATACTAGATAGCAAATGTTACCTGAGAACGTAAACCTAACAAGAAAGTTTCTCTTTTACATTCTGTTTCAGCATTTAATGCTATCAATATCTGAAAAGTTTAATTGCAAAAGAACATTCATTTCCTGTCCTCCCTTGACTCAAAAGGTGGTCAGCTCCTGCAAATTGCCAGTGAGGTCAGCTCAGATGCAGTGACAGCTAGAACAAAGGCCTTCCAAGTGGAGATGGCAGTGACCCCAGAAGACAGACTTGTGCCATTCCAACAGCAACTTACCAGCACAACTGAGCAGAAGAGCCGCATGGACCAGCAGAGGTCCTCAGCACTACACGGTACTGTGACACAGTCAGGGCACATTTGGCTTTTACAATGCCTCTCTTGAAGCTCAGATTTCCCTATGTAAGAAATCGTGTTCAGGCAAGTCATGACGATTTGTCGTGGTTTGTTTTGGTGGATGGGATTACAATTGTGAAGAGAATTAAATTAAAGTAAGATATCCTGTATCTACCAAATTCTTCAATTCTCATAATTTACATAAACACATTTTTTAACTGTTATTCTGCTTACAAAGATGTATATACAAGCAATGAAAAGGTACATTATGGTAACTTTGAAAGGGACAGAAAATAGCTTAATGATCAACTTAGCCAATCATTGACAACACCCTGTCCCCATTGTCAAAATTGTACCCCCCATGTGTTATGGGGATAGGCAGAACAACTTCTAACAAACTGGTTTGTGTAGTAATTTATGTTATTGCCACCTATGTTCTGTCACTAGGCCAATTTTCAATGACAAAGGCTTAGAGCAAGAGATCAAACATAGATCCCATTTCAAGCTTTACATTTTCCAATTGGCCACATGCTCAGAAATAGCAACCTGACTGTACAGGTGCCAATACATTTCATTATAATTGTTACCCTACTGTAAGCATGAATGCTTTTGTATTAATGTTTGTCTCTTCAGGCAAGTCGTGCAGTCAAGGCACATTGAAATCCATTATGAAAAAGAAAGATGGTAGGCCAGGCTCCAGTGGTGCAAAAAAAAACTTGCAGTTTGTTGGCGTCAATGGAGGGTAAGTGGGTCAAGACTAGGGATGTAACAATACACTCAACTCACGATTCGATATGATTCACAATACTAGATTTGCGATATGATTTTCTCACGGTAAAAAAATTTAAAGATATTGAAGACAAATTATGACTGAAAGATTCTTTCATTATTTCTGCGAGAGAAACTACAAAATACTTGTTATTTCTGAGGTAATGAATACATTATGCAAAACAATTCACAATTCTAAAAATTCAATAACAATACGACAAAGTATATACATTAAACCGTTGGCCTCTGCTTGCAAACGAGCCAACGTTTAGCTTTAGGGCACTTTGTATCGCAATTCATGTCTCATGTTACCGATATGAATCGTCACATATTTGCATCGCGATGCAACTGTCTCACGAAGTATCGTTACATTCCTAGTCAAGACTGTTTTACAAATTGTGTTTGTATATTCCTAGGCTGACAAGGATTCATTCCACTGTGATTTTAGCCTTTGCTGTCGCCCCTTTGTTTCTAGTTATGACACTGCTTCAAGTGATGGCTCCAGCTCAGAAGAGAGCAGCTCTTTAGGATCTGATGAGGACCAGGACAAGAAAGTATATAAACAACAAAATGTAAAAGGAAACCTGGAAAGACAGACGAGTAGTGAGGAGTTTCTGAACAAGATAGCAGTAAATTTGGAAATGAAGCAAGTCGAGGGAAGTCCAGTCATGCAGGAAACAGGAGAGAGGTTGGTTGTATTTTTTTGTCATATAATAAAAATTATTTAATCTTTGATTATTGCTCTCTAGTCACTATTGTGCTCTTATAGGCATGCTGATATTGTCTCTAAGGGGGTCCCCCAGATGGCTGGAATCAGGAATTGATTCCATGATGAGGAGTCGACTCTAGTTAAGCGCATGCGTATACTCACATTATATATAGATATATATCTCACACACACACGCACACATATATATATATATATATATATGAGTGATATTTGTAGTAACATAATGCCATTTTGGCCGCAAAAACTAAGTTTTGTTAAGTTTTTGCTAATGGTAACAGAGACTCTTCGCCTCACAACCAGAATGTAGGAGCCAGCATGCTAGCCTTCTGAACATTGGCTCAGGAAAGTAGCAATAGTCTCTGGTCATTTGCGTTGGCGGTGAAATCATGTAGTGGAATGAGGAAGTAAATAAAAAATAGCAAAAAATTCAGTTCCGATAAAAAAAGGAGGATATAGGCCTATGAAGTTACAAAAACATGTCTAGAAGTACTGAATTTAGAAATCGGATAGCAGTTATTATAAAAAATGTCCTAATCTGAGTTTTACGAACAGACAAATCAAATCGATTGCTATTAAAGCTCTTCTGTTTCACTTCCGTTTCTGTTTTCACATCATAACACAAGTGATATTGCTCCATGAACAAGGAATTATATAGGCATATTTTACTTTGGAAATACACTGTCCTTTATCAGCTCCGCCAGTCTCCAGAAACACGGAATCGAACTCGGTTTAAAAGCTGTAAGGAAAAGATTCTTGGAAACTTTTCCATCGACTCCCATGATTAGGAATCTGAATCTGTATCAACTCCATATTTTCTGAAGTCGAACAGCCCCAGGTCAGATTTCTTGGAGTCTGTGGCCCTTTTAAACAGGGGTGTTGAAGCAGTGCAAATAGTAAAGGTGGCTACCCAATGAATCAGAACTAAATTAATATCAGCTGAATACATAGGTTGAGAGACACAACTCTTTATCCATACAATTATGACAAGGCCTTGACTCCTTTTTTTAAAGGCGCAAAAAGCATTGTCCACCTGTGCACTAGGATTCTAAGTGACTAAGCTATTACTGCTGGAGCAAAGTGCACCAACGATGTCTTTCCCCAAGAAAGAATTCGGGCCACCAGAAAAAAAGCATGAAAATGCCTGTTAAGAATGGTTTAACAATTACTTGCTAATGTAAATCCTTTGCCACTTATCTCTTCTAAATTGGCAACTTGCTTCAAAAGCAAGGGTTAGGATTCAAAAAGGTGTTCAGCCTCCATTAACTTCAGTGTTAGGTTAGTCCTGACATCCTGGAAATGTTTTTCCCTGAATCGTCTCGTACTTTCCTGAATTTTGTGAAAAGTCCAAAGAAAGTACAAATTTTTTTTTTATTGTTTTAGCTAGAGCGAGAAGCTGGAGCAGGCTAGCAGCTTCAAGCGGGTGAGGCTGGTCTCCCTGATCATACTATGTCGGGATTACGTTTGTAATTTCTTATTAGGGCTGGGACGATGGATCAACGTATCAATAGTATAAACAAACATTCATGTTTAAAATCAAAATGTATAAAAAATTTATTTAAGTTTTTTAACAATAGAGATTTTGACTGACTGACTTGAAAAAAAGAGAGCTAAAAAAACAATCACAACCTTTTTGGAATAAACAATCGTATATTCACCTGTATTTCAAACAATTGCAATGTTTTCCTTAATACTGTACATGATTGAAAGACACCCCCATGCACTGAGTGCACGCACGCACTTCAGAACGTGTTTTCCCCCCAAGCAGCGGCGAAGTGCGGCCGGCGGCAAGCTGCCATACAATGTCTATGTAACCCTGCGGCGGCCGCTATGACCTGCGGCGAATTGATTATGCGGCGAAATGTGGCCAAACTAAAATTTGAGAATAGTTTAAATTTGTGCAGCGAATTGCAGCCAAATAATAGCCGCTGCCGATCGGTTTACAGTCCTGAAATACATAAAACGGACAACAAAGCAATGGAGGATAAATTGATTGTGGCGAACTCAGCAACTCCATACTGTAACCACATTGTATAATTCAGAACAAAAGAAGACTATATGGAAATAAATCGCCATACTGCGCGGTGTGACTGGCGAGTTTGAATTGAGACGCTAGTTTAATGTGGGTCAGTATTTGAATGTATGACTGTAGCCTACAAGTACAACAGCAAGAGCAAGTCTCTCTTTGGTGTCTAGAGCAGATATATAATCAAAACAAGAGAAGATTAAATATAGGTTACAATATCATTAAAACATGTTTTTTTTTTGTTGCATCGTACCTGTAAGAGAGATGCATCGATGCTTTAAAAACTGATATTGTCCTAGCCCTATTTCACATCTAGCTTTTGTGCACTGAAAATCCTCTGTAAGCCCGGTAAGCAGCTTTCTAGCAGTTCAACTTTAGTGATGGATATATCATTCACTGTCAATTGCCACATGAGACAGAGTAGGAGTCCAAACCGCTCAAGGCAGACATCTTTGTGCTTGAAGAAACATGACGTAATGTAGCGTCGGGTGTAATTCCCAGCACGCCTAGCGTGTAACTCTTAATATTGTTGACAGCGCTCTTAATGTTTCCTTGTTATCATGTTTATGCCTCCTTGTTATGTTTTTATCGTGTTTATGTAAAGAGTTAAGAAGTGCTGTAAACGCGGATATCGGTTTGTACTTTTGTTAGATGTGACTGTGTACGGTGTGTCTGTGAATAAGGTCAGAGCATGTCTCGTCTTATCCGTATGCGTCCTGTTTGCTGGTATAACAGTAACTAAATCGGTGAACAAAGTTGGGTTTCTGTTGAACTTAAGCAAGTCACTGATGCTTTTCAATCTTATTATTGGGTCTACTTGTTCAAGTCAATTTATGTGAACTCTTTGAGGCCTTAGAGCTAAATGCCAAAGAACCTCAGGTTGGTGGGTGTGCAACATCCTCCATTTGCTGAGTTCTATTACCATTTCTACCGGATTTGTCTCTTTTTTTCTTTCTTTCTCTCTTTCTTTCTCTCTCTCTCTCACTCTTTCTTTTGTTTTCTGCCATTTTTGTTTCTTTTTCTTTAGTTTGTTTCTTTCTACTGTTTTCTTCAATTTTAGTTTCTTTTTTTCTTAATGTTCTTTTTTTCCTGTAATAATTGTTCATAGCCGGCCACCGCTATCACTGCTTGCAGTTATATTTTAAGTTATTATTGTTGAATCTCTATCTCTCCATCTGTTTCAACACTCAAGGTATGAGCTAAGTGAGAAGATGTTGGCTGCATGCAACGTTTTGAAAACTCATCTAAATAACCCGATGGCTGTGATTAACAAAGACGTGGTAAGAGTTCTGAAGTACCATCTATTTGTGTTCTTTTTTTATGCATGTGACTGGGGTCAGATGCCAGAAAAGGTGGTTTGGTTCATTCTGACAAATAAGTCTGTAGGTTTACAAAATGTTTGTATATCTATATCTTTGGTATATCTTTGGTAAGTCTAATACATTATGTTTGTGCCACAATTCTGTGCTCATGAAGGGATATTTTGAGCGCACAAAGATGTTTTGCCCACTAAACGTAATGTCTCTACAAATTTAACTTAATCGAGCAAATAATGTAACATTTTGAAGAAAGGAAAATCTATTTTGTATTCAATAAAAGTTTATTTGCATGTCTGCTAAAGTCCAGTAATGTATTCACGTACAACGCCCGATTGCTTGCTCAAAGCTCTGCATCTGCGCTCACTCAAAGCTTTGCCTCTGTGCTTGCTTAAAAACATAGCAGTGTTAGAAATGTGCCAAAATTCTGATTGGCTGGTCTGATCTTCAGTCACAACATTTCCTTACCAATGGTGATTGGAGGAGATTTTCACATTGTTTTAATCTAAAATCAAGTGATTAAACTGTGAAATGTTCAGATTTTTGGTTACTTTTTGGTTACTTTTCTAAAAGTGACCCAACAGAGGTTTTTAAAAATGCAGAGTTGTTACTTCCATAATACCAGCCAAAGCGGTCACTGATAGTTCTTCACAGAAAAAATGAACAAGTAGTGTAACTCTCCTTTACAATCACACACTAAATGATTACAACTGGGTAGGTGAGCTGCTCGCCTAAGACACGTATTTAAAACCCCTGTCAACAAACGGGGTCTGTTGCGCAGTCCACTTGTGCTGCGGTAAGGTGGTCAGTCCAGTCACTGGATGCATCACATCCGCATTTGCTCATGGAAATGCATTTTCTTGTTTTAGACTAGTCGACTAGTCTAAATTTAACCTTCCATTTAAATGTCAGGGAAATTAGTCGTTAGGAACATCCCTGCGTTGATTTACCATTGAGCATTTACTTTATTATTTTCAATGTGGCAAGGTTATTGCGTACAGGACATGTAAAACTAAAAGTGAAATGGACTATGCTTTTTAATTTTAAATGTGGCACACATTGGCCATACACCAACATGAAAATTAAAATACAAACATCTTTTGCATTTGGATTTTAATTATGACCCACATGATGCGCACATAACTTGCGAATCCCATTATTGCTTTAACATTTTCAAGTTTACCTTTTCATTGGAATTTTGACCGCTATAGACTTCCAAAGAATCGTCACGAGACTCAGTCGATGTCAGAAGTAATGGTAGGATTCCATTAATTTTAACTTCCGTCTGGGGGGTTTAGACTTTTATTAGGGGGGTCAAACTCTCCCAACCCCCAAGCCCCCCGCCTCTGTAATTCGCACTCTGCCTTTGATTCTGCCTATTAATCTTGTTGACACTATTACTATTTTATGTTTGTCTCGTTATGTAATGTGCTTTACTGTTAAGTGTAATATGTTGACTGTGTGTGTCTGTTAGAACCTTGTTTTTTTTATTATTTGTATGTATTTTTTACATTTTATTGTTTTATTTTATGTTAATTTGTGCTGCTGCCCTGTGTCCAGGGCTCGTTTGAAAAATACGTTGTTAGTTTCAATGTGAACTCTCCTGGTTAAATAAAGGTTAAAAGGTTAAAAAGGATAAACATAATGGAAACAAGGGCATTTACGGCACAAACGTTTTTCAATAATGTGTCACAAGGTGTATTTGTGCACACTTTCACAGGTCTGTGGATAAACAAATAAAAACATACTCCATACAGCTCTGGAGAAAATTAAAAGACCACTCTAAATGTTTCTTAAATCAGCATCTCTACATGTATGGCAGCCATTCCATTGCGGTGTATGTTGAGTTCCAACACAGATACACCTCGTTCTACCAAATGAGTTGCTGATTAGGTGTTCACCTGACCCAAATATTTTTTTAAGAAGGAAAAGTATAAAACCCACTGCTGTCACTTGCAATAGTACTAACTTAATGGCAAAAACAATGCTAGTAGTACCTCAAAAGTAATTGGAATAAAGAAATTACTGACAAAGCCAATAAAGTGTGAGGGGAAAAAGGGTTTAGTTCTGGCTTTACTGGTAGACTGATACAGTGAGCGTCAAGTTGCTTCCATCCTTAAGGTTTTTAAGACGGCGGCGGTTGATAAGAGCAAGGTCAAGCAGCAGACATTGGAGACAATAAAGCTACACACCAGCAGAGGGCAAAAATGACTCCCCACTGACCGGGGTGATCACAAACTCATTCGATTGTCACTCAACAATCATAGGATAATATCAAGTGACCTACAGAGCAGCAGGGGTGAAGTGCACCGCGAGGATGGTTAGAAACAGGCTCCAAGGGTGCTAAGCTTGGAAAAAAAGCCCTTCATCAATGAGAAGCAAAGAAGAGCCAGGCTGAGGTTTGCAAGAGACCATAAGGATTGGACTGTTGAAGACTGTAGTAAGGTCATCTTCACTGAGTCCAATCTACTGCTTTGACCAACACTTGCTCGTCTATTCGTTAGGCAGAGACCTGGAGAAGCTACAAGCCACAGTGTCTCATCCCCTGTGAAATATTATGGAGGATCGGTGATGGTCTGGGGGTGCTACAGCGAGACTGAAATCATGAATCTAGTCAAATCACAAGACTCATGAATGAAGTACAAGGTTGCAGAAAGTTGCAGAAAGTTCTTTGAATACGATTCCGCAGACGAATTTATTGGATTCTGATTACTTGGTAATCAACCTCATAAATGCAGCTAGCAATAGCAGTTTCATCTTAAAATTTATGAATGTGGCAGGATTCTTGATTATGCATATGTCAAAAATTGTATATTTTAAAGTGCACTAAAATTGTTTAAGAAAATGTCTTGTGGTGACTGGTTTTGCAGTCTGACAAATAGAGATTGTCACTTTGTACGATAACTAAAAGCCCATATAAGAGGAAGATTATTCTTTGCTCAACATTATTTTAGAGAAAAGAGATGGTTGGATGTTGATGGTGGTTGGATGCCTTTTTCTTTACCTATACATTCATCTAATGAGCTTCAGCCAATGATTCTGTCCAACAAGCCTCAATCAAAGCCTACTACTAATTAAGGATAATTGCCAATAAACTGGCCAACAGTGTGAGACTAACCTAAATGCTTAGGTGGGTGAGGTGCTATGGCTGTTGCCAAAAAGTGGGAGTTCCTTTTTTGTTTTTTTTTTGTTAGTTTTACACAGTTCGATACCTGATGTCAATGTTGTACATCTATAATATGTTGTGCATAACAGCATTTTATTTATATTTAATTTTACCGGGTTAGTCTCATTGAGATTCAGATCTCTTTTTCAAGAAAGACCTGGCCAAAAAAGCAGCACATAAAAATTTCACACAAATGTACATAAAAACAAGACATTCTGCAAACACGTCAGCATACAAATATAAAATCAAATCCATGAAAAACATCTACATTGAAAAACACTGACAACCCCATATTGTGTCATGTTCCAATTGTTTGTTAACCTAGCTCAAACTATGTAGTGAGATCTATGTTTTGCTTAAATTTTTTTTAAGTTTGTTCAATGTAGATGGAGCAATGGGTAGTCTAAAGACAAGTTTTTTCTTAATACTAGGAAGTTGTGCTGCCATCTTTGTCTGTCCTCACATTGGCAGGGAGATAATTACACTACTTAGTGGTGTGAACAGACAAGGGAGGGTACCTCTGTGCAAAACGAGAGGGTCTTTAGAAGTTGAGGTGTATAGGTCTTGGCGATAGAGTTGAAGTAGAACAATGCTGGTTAAGGCATTCCTGGATACGGCAAAACAATTTTAATGTACTAGCTGAGTTTTGTTTCAAAAAGCCAGAAACAATCATTTCTAACAGGACCTAATTCTATTTTGGACTTTAGGCTATGAGACAAACTCGAATATTGCATATACAGTATAGTTTTGCACAGTTTATGAAGTATTTTTTTAGTCATGCATTTCATATTGCTTTCTCATGGACTGCCTCCCTATAGAGAGCCTGCCTGAACACTGTGCAGCATGAATGGTTCCGTGTGTCCAGTGAGAAGTCTGTGGTCCCGGCCATGGTGGAGGACTACCTTTTGGCTTTCCTCTCTGTGTCGCCGGCTGTGCTGTTCTACGTGGTCAACATGGCAGACAGCAATGGCAACACAGCGCTGCATTACAGCGTTTCCCACTCCAACTTCCAGATTGTAAAAAAGCTGTTGGACGCAGGTCAGAGATTCAAGACTGAATTCAGTTTTTACAATTCTTCACAATCAAACCTAGTCTGTTCCCTCCCAAAGTCTTGACTGTCGACCAAACTCACGCCCCTCTGTGAACACTTGCTTTTTTCTAACAATTGTCCTCTCCACTCTTCCTCCATCTCGTTGACTCCGTCTTTCTTCTCTACTCATGTCTTTGGCAGCTCAACTGAACTATGAATATACCATGATAAGATCTTGTTCGCCCATGGGCTTGAATCACCTGTTGTCCCTTGCTTGTTGCTGGCAGTTCAGCGACTGCCAGATTGTACCCATTGTCTGAACCTTTACTTGTCTGGACTTGGAAGGAAATAGAGGCCTCATTAAGTAAAACAATTGTGGTATTAAAACGTAATCGTTTTGTTCCAGGTGTGTGCGACGTCAACCAGCAGAACAAGGCAGGCTACACACCCATAATGCTTGCAGCACTGGCAGCTGTGGAGTCTATGAAAGACATGCAAATTGTGGAGGAGCTTTTCAGCAAGGGGGACGTCAATGCCAGAGCCAGTCAGGTTTGTGGAAGGGGTCAAGGAGCAGACATTACTGCAGGTTGATCCCCACCTACTTTCATACCCATTTAGTGCTCCAAATAAAAATGTCTGATTATATTGAACATACTTTATTGCTATTTTAATTCATTGTATTGTGTTATTTCTATCTCTCAACCTTTGCTATGCCAGGCTGGTCAGACAGGACTGATGCTAGCTGTAAGCCATGGGCGTACGGATATGGTACGTGCCTTGTTGGCGCAGGGGGCAGAGGTTAACATTCAGGACGATGAGGGTTCCACAGCACTCATGTGTGCCAGTGAGCATGGGCATGTCGAGATAGTGAAGCTGCTACTAGCACAACCTGGCTGTGATGCCACCTTGAGTGACAGTGTGAGTATCCATTTGATTTTAGAACTAGGAAACTTCAAGACATTTTATAGAACCATTATAATTTTTAAAAACAACGTTTTCAATATATTTTTATTTTATTTACATTTTATTAATATATATAATTGTAAATAGCCTTTATTGCAAGCCAAAAAGTATGCTATGAAGTGCAATGGTTTCTGCTCTAATATAGCACACACTGCCTCCCCTTGTCTCCAGGATGAAAGTAGTGCCCTTTCTATTGCTTTGGAAGCAGGACACAAGGACATTGCTGTGTTGCTTTACGCCCATGTCAACTTCTCCAAAGCCCAGTCACCGGTGTGTTAATTCATGTCTTCTCTAGAGTACTGAAGCTGACAGTACTATTATGCAAACAGTGGTGAAAATGGGGGTACGGTTGATGTCATAAATGATAAGCCAGAAGCGTGTTCATATTGCGAATTTGGCTGGTTAAACAAAACGTATCTTCACGTAGTTACAGCCAG
The DNA here is from genome assembly GCA_036023535.2 of Galaxias brevipinnis. Lineage (NCBI taxonomy): Eukaryota > Metazoa > Chordata > Actinopteri > Galaxiiformes > Galaxiidae > Galaxias > Galaxias brevipinnis. The sequence goes on along the minus strand of JAVQIZ010178655.1, from coordinate 2,076 downwards.
AAATGCTCTTAAAATATGTTTAGAAGTAAAAACTGAGACAGGTCGAGTTTAAGTTGGCATCTATTAATTAAACTCTGTTGCAGCAAATCCCAGTGAGGCAAACTGATCTAGAAGTAATTTGTGATTTATACAAAGCCTTTGTCAAATCAATAAACAAAGCTGTCCAATGTTTAATATGATTCAATACAAGAGTTGCGGCAAGTACTTTGACCAGATCTGAACCCAGTCTAAATACGGCAGTACGGAAGTACAAAGCTGCTTATTAACGAGATCCTTCGCTGAATATTAGTGTGTCCACTGAGAGTGGGGCACTTCTGTGCTCTTGCATTCTCCTTCTGTATTTGTCCAGACAGCTGTATCTCATTAACTGAACGTGCAAGACACACGGTTTATACTTCAAAATGTGCGTCTTGGTACGCAGATGGGTGCTTTTTCAAAGATTATCGTTTAAAAATGTATAGATATTTTATTATTAATAATAAACATGATTTTCAGAGGTCTCTGCTACGCTACTCCTACAAATGTTATGTTACATGTCTCCATGGCGCATAGAACTCTTGTACAATTTTTTTTTATATAATGTATACTTAACAGTTATTCACACATGCAAATTAGCATTTGTATATGCTTGTTATTACCACTTAAACTTTTATGTGATTCACACGGTTGACACATCAAAATGGTCAGCTTGACATTGTGCATTAAACAATGTATTTATTCATTAAAATATTATGGGATGTATGACTTATAACCAAAAATACTTGATGGAGCATCTTTGCTAGCTTTTATGTTAGTAACACTTCCAACTTCATCACTCGGCCTAGCCAACTTATTCAACATACTAAATATCATTTTGAAGTTATTAGTTTTAGTGCTCCTTCCATAGACTTGCTGTCCAAATGGAAGCTCAGTGATCAGTTATTGTAGATATGATTGAGGTGTGTACATACTCAGGAGAGCATACTGATTAAAGCATAATAGCATTTATACTTTTTTACATTTGAAATGCATTATGGTCTATGGAGCCTTATTGACTTAGTCACATTGTAACTGTGACTGTTCATGGTAAATTTAAGATTAAGGTCACTAAATACTCAGAGCATACTGGGAAAAAAAACATGCTGACTCACCTTTTGATAGGATTTACACTTTTTGTGTATAAAATGCATTATGGTCTGTGGTGCTTCATTGACTTCCAGTCTAATTGCATATGGTTACCTACAATTACATACATAAACTTACTTGAAACACGCAGAATACACGTTTTACAATCGTTGACCTTACAGTTAAAACTGTATGAATGTAATCATTCAATCTTACTGACATATTTCACACCCTGCAGTGGGCACACAAGTTTACTTATGGAAATTTACTGCAATCTAGTTGTTTTTTTTAATGAGTCTAATTATTCAAGTCACTTGCATCCTCTTGGGAAATCCGTTTCGGAGACTCCTTACCTATATTTTGGAATGAAACAAGAGTGTTAAATTATGTCTGAGACTCTGCTATGAGCCAGCAAGCTATATCACAGGGGCTCTCAACCTCTTGTAACCTAAAGCCCACTTCTGATTGTTAAAATATTTCTGAGGACCACCTTCCCAATAAATTAGAAAGAAGAAAAAAAAGAAAAATATGAGAAAACAATTATCTGGCCTGTAAATATGTGTTATGCCACTGTCATGTCATGACCAAAATAAATATTCTGCTTACCCTCAGAGACACGAGCTTAATTCTGGGAAATAATAAGATCGAGTCATGGTAGGATTGGTAAGAGGCTGGCACACAGAGCAGTATTCAAAGTTGCTCTCAGTTTTCAGTTCTCAATTTTGTGTCACTGCATCCAAGGGAACGCTAGCTAACACTGGCAAAACATGTTTGTGTTGTGATATTCAAATGTAGCTGGTCAAGTGGTCATCGAAATCCATCCATCCATTCTCCGCCGCTTATCCTGGGCCGAGTCGCGGTGGCAGCAGGGTAGTCCAGACGTCCTTCTCCCCAGCAACGTTTTCCAGCTCCTCCTGGGGGATCCCGAGGCGTTCCCAGGCCAGATGAGATATATAATCTCTCCAGCGTGTT